>PVIU01024056.1:0-26183 GCA_004026605.1 Ondatra zibethicus | reverse complement strand
CTTCTCCCGGTCCCCTCCCACTACCCCCCACTCCTCCTCCCTCCTCCTTCTTCCTTAAAAGAGGGCATGGTGCCCTGCCCTGTTGGAAGTCCAAGGCCCACCCCCCTTCCTCCCGGCCTAGGAAGGTGTGCATCCAAAAAGACTCGGTTCCCAAAAAGATAATACATGCAGAAGAGATAGGTCCTGGTGTCATTGTTGATGGCTTCTCCATCTGCCCCATTCGCCACCACATCAGAGAGTCTGGTTTGATCATATGCTCATTCAGTCCCAGTCCAGATGGATTGGTGCGCTCCCATTAGTTCAGGCACACTGTCTCAGTAGGTGGAGCAGCCCCTCACGGTCCTAACTTCCTTACTCATCTTCTCCCACCTGCTCTTCAACTGCACCTTGGGAGCTCAATCCATTGCTCTGATGTGAAATTTAAATTCTCACTTCACATCGAAAAAGGAAATTGAAATGAACTATCAATATAAACATGAGTACTAAAACTAGACGTCCTAGGAGAAAAACACAAGATACAATTTTTGTGGCATTAGAATAGGCCTCTATTTTTAGGAAGGTTTAGAAAGCACTCAGCATTAAAAATGACCAAGTAAACTTTACGGACTAAAATAAAGTCTCGGAGAAAGGGCTTGTTAAGAACATGAGGAGAGAAGACATCATCTGGGAGAAGATATTTGCAATACATAAATCTAGGGAAAATACTTTTATATAGGATACATAAAGCTAATTTGCATCTTAATAATAAGATGGCAACCCAATTAAAAATAAAACTGCAAGAGAACATGAGGCTGTTCACTGGCATGTGGACAACCTACCAGTGACCACAAACCCCCAGAGAATAACTCTCTCTCCCCCAGCACTGACTAACTGCCAGTACTGCCTCTGTCAGGGATGGGGCCTTTTGCATTCCTTTCCAGTCCATGCTGGAACTTTGGCTGTCTTGATCTAGTACAGGACTTTTGTAGGTCACCACGGAGCTCACGAGTGCAGTAACCCTGTCATGGCCAGAATACAGCTTTCCCTAGCTTTAGTCTCCATCAATGGCCTTTACATTTTTTCTGCTTCCTCATCTGTAGAGTCCCCTGAACCTTGACAGATGGGTGTGGTAGTGACAGAGATGCCCTGGTGGGGTTGGCCCTTGTAGTCTCTTATTATCAGCCTTGGATCACTTATGAGTGTCTGCACTAACTTCACCCACTGAAAAAAAGAAGCAATGCTGAGAACAGCACAGGTCTATAGGTGTAAACATAAATATTTAGAATGTAGTCAGACCACATGGCTACTCTGCAAAACCATGATGGTAGGTTGTTCTAGAACATCTATTGTATCCTTCTTCAGATGTGGTTTGTTTTTTACTTGCTTTCTTCAGTTGTTTTGTTTCCCATGTTCTCATCTTAATTGTTTTTACTTTTATATCTTAGTCATATGCTTAAGGTACCTGTTTTCTGACAGTTCTCTCTGCCTCCTGGCAAACTGATACTGCTTTGTCCACAGACTCCTCTGAGTGATGATTTTCAATTTTGCAGTTATTGTTCATTTTTAAGATGGACTTGATATAGGAGAAGATCCTCATGCTGAGCTTCGTTTTCTCCTGAAAAATCTCTTGTTTGGTACAAGTATTTTCCTCAAGAGAATCCTGAACTTCAGTGGGAGCTTTCAGCCCATGGCCAACTGCTTTATTTGAGTGCAGTTTCTAGAACCACGCAGACAATGTCGCATGGAGCCCCAGTTCCATAGTAGGCCATCCCTGAATTTTCTGTTCCCAGGAAGACTCTAGTTCTCTGGAAGAAATTATTTCTTTCCCCAAACTTGTTTTCTTGTTCCATCCCATGGAAATTTTGAATTATGTGCACCTTATTCTTTATTTCATCTTTGGCTGGGGAAAAATGTAGCTGAGGCAGAATCTAAATGAAACTCATTTAACAGTTAATAAAGAAGCTGTGGAAATGGAGAGTTTGTTGACTTAGATTCTTTGAGAAGATTAAGTCTGAGCCTGCCAATATATCTTCTTAGATAAAAAGGAAAATATTCTCAAATATAAGCATCCCCGTTAGCATAAAACGAAGCTATATCTGCGTTCTGTGTCCTGTCACCATGAACCTGAGTTTCTAACTGACTTGCTCAAGTAGGCTGTAGCCTTTTCTAATTATATTGAAACATTAGCATCTGCTCTACAGTGTTATTAGGTTTCCTGGCTTGCAGTTTGAGTCTTCTCTGGGTTTGTCACATAAAATATGCTTAGGATGTTTGTTCTGTAGCACTGTATTTATTATGTCCTGTTACAAGCCATAACTGTCATAAAAGATTGATCTTTCCCATGTACTATGGTGATAAATTGACTCATAATCTCCTGACTGTTATATCCCCAATCTAGACCTAATTATCTTGATATTTGTGAAAAGGCATAAAGAAAATCTTAAAATGAGGTGGGCAGTTAAAACCATAGCTCCGATTATAAAATATTTACAACTAAAAACAGCTTCAGATTAGTTTGAAAACTGTGTGAAATCTGAGGTTGGCTCTTCATCCCGGTCCAGGGAGTTCAGAGTTTTGGCAGAGGTAAAGGTTCTGATTCTCAGGTGGATTAGACCCTGATCTTCCTTCCCTGCTCTCGTTACTTATGACTGAAGCCCACAGGTCACTGTGGTGACTGTATGGCCTGTCACCTCTACTTATTTGGAATTCTATCCAGAAGAGTCTCCTTTCTGATAGTTTGTTTCTTAAGTTTTGCTCTCAAGAAACATTTTGTTGAAAATTTAGCTATTGTGTGTGAGGGATCATCCACATGTATGTGGAAGCAAGTCCATGTGTGGTCACTTTGTCATGTTCTAGCAGTGGCATGTTGTAGCATGTCATGCCAGCACTGGCATGGATTGGCTGCTGGGCACTCCTCCAGCAGCTTCTTAGCAAAGACATCAAGTTCTTTACAGGTCCCAGGATTATTGCCAATATAATCTTGGTTGAAGGTAGGAGAAGTCAGATGCAGGTATTTCAACTTGTCTTCAGTGGCTCTAGCTCACTCCAGTTCTCATTTCATGTCTACCTTTCCTTCACAACTGCCTGCCTGTTCAGTTCTTCCAAGCTCTGGGCCCAGAGGCACTGATTTGGTCAAGAACTTTCACCAGCTCCCCTGCTCCTTGTGACAAGCTCTTTATTCTGACATCATTCTGAGTAGTGCGTCTCACCTACTATGCTGCCTTGTGCACTCGATCCTGGTGCAAACAGCTTGAAAAGCATTGTATTCAAAAGTCATTAATCCTCTACTCTTATCAGTTCATAAAATGGTGATTTGTTAAATTTTTCCTTTATAATATTAACTATTTTTAATTGGATAGATTTGATCTCTCATGACTTTAAAGGATCTCTTTATATATACCTCATTATAATGAGGAGAGTTAAAGGGGAAAAAATGTTCTCACATAATTACAAATAAAGAAGATGTGACAGGTTCTCTTCCTTAACCAAACGTTGTGATATCTTTACTAATAACCCTAACAACCCCTATGACTTCTATGGCAGCCACATCAATGTTTCCATTTAAGTTTCCACTTTTGATATTTTGGGACTCCTTAAACATTTCCTTCTCTTTCCTGTAAATGTGCACATTCATGAGGCAAAATGTATTCTTTTGTTGAGAAGTTGTATTTCTTGGTAAAAGGAGCATTTTTAGGTTGGGCATAATATTATCAGAAAATAAAGTCCTTTCACTCATCAGTCCATAATCACTTTTCCGTGTTTATCTTCTAGGGAAACCTCCATGGCCAAGCCCTACATAGGAGCAGTGAGAAATCACCCACCTTCTGACCCTTCCTGTATTCTGACAATGCCAATTGGTGTAGACTTCACTATCTTCCCAAGATTTGGTTTTCAAAGAGATCAGCCACAGGCTCTACTTCTTGGAGCAAAAAGAAGGCACAAAAATGATAGCATGTTTGTCCTGATCCACCTAGGACAAAAGAGTTGTCATCACAATGCTCTTTAATTTCCTTTTGAAGAAAGACAACACAGCTGAAATTCTCATAGAGAAAACACATCCTTCCCCTTAATGTCCCTTATTGCCAACTCTGTGCTGAGCCAGCACTAATTACACAGGGTTATTAGCTTATCTGAGAATGGCTCAGTGTGTGCCATCTCCACACCAAACATCACCAAACATATTAATAGCACCATCACCGAGCATATTAATCAGCTTGTTTATGCGGATGGAAGCTGTTTGCTCCAGGTCTGTGTACAGAGATCAGAAGAGCTATAGAGACAGAATTGCGTGGGCATACTCAGTCTATCTGCAAGGGCTAGAGAGTGGGTAAGTGTATGTAGTCCTCCAGGACTCATATTGTAGTTTTGTCTACCTTGAAAACTGCTTCCCCAGGTCCAGTTTATGTGTAGCTATATTCTTCTGTTGTCATCAAATGGTTGGAATGTCAGTTTTGAAGGTCTTGCCTGGTCTTTTCTTTCTTGGAATGCTCTCTTCACCTCCAACAGAAGCAGATACAATCATTTCTCTGTCTCTTTTAAAGTACTTGTTGTATCTCCTTTATTGGAATTATGTGAGAACATTTCTCTGTCGCCCTGATCACATCTATGCAATGAGAGAGAAACACATAGAGACATACAGACACACACAGAGACAGAAAGAGAGAGAGAGAGAGAAAGGGAAAGAATGAAAGAGATTAAAGTATAGGTAAAATGTGTTTCCTTTGGTGAGAAAAATCTAAACAGTTATTAAAAGGCAAGATTACAGAGAAAAAAATCTTAGTTTTATAAATTTATGAGGAAAGAATTGTCAGAGACCAGCTTCGACTACTATACCACTTACCAGGGTAGGGGCATGGGGATTAGAAAAATAAGTAAAGAGAACAAAGATACAAGTGAAAATAATAAAATAGAAACATAGGATTGTACCAGGAGGGAATTATAGTGAATACCGAAATCCACCACCTTTAATTTTCCACACACTTTTATACCCCAATACAATAGGGGAAAAGGCAAAAGTTGCTTTAACCTGATACAAAGGACAAATAGAACAATTACTTGCTTTAATACTGAGACATCAAGCGATTAATACATGAGAAAAGCATTCTGTTGTTTAGGCAATGAACCCACCCTAGACCAAGTATCCTGAAGGCAGCTACTCCCTAGGTCAAGCCTCTTAATTCAAAAGAAGGAAGGAGCAGAGAATTATGCTTGAATTCTGTGCCCTTCAGTCAGGGAGGAGAGGATCTGCCTGTCTGGGCTATCTTAATGCCTAAAACACCAAGTAACCACACCCTACATCAGGGTGTTTAGCCATACTTGTTGTCAACAACTTTGAGTTATACACAGGTGTGATCCACTGTGTGGGTGCTGGGAATTGAACCTGAATCCTCTGTAAGATCAGCAAGTGCCCTGAATCTCTGAACCATCCCTCTAGCTTTGGGTCTAGAATTTTTGGCAGGCAAATATCTATTTTAAAATTCATAAGCAATTCTGCTTTCAATGTGGCAACTGGGATTCAGCTTTGACTCTACACCTTCCCCTCATGGAGTCAAGCTATTAATTCCATCAAGTTACGTACAAGCACATGCATTAGATTGAGATTCCTCCTTAATAAAGTCAATGGGACACAACAGCTATCACGAATCTTGGACGCTCTGTTCCCTCTCCCATCCCATTTTCTCTGGAATGATGCATGGGGAAATTCTTACAAGTTAATCCTTCTCATCAGAGTGAGAGGGGTACCAGAGCTAGGGAAAATGGGCTTAAACACGTGACGCATGATGCACGCTAGCTGGAAGGCAGGTACAAGCAGGCTTAGGTTGGCCTCTGTTCTACTCCCTTAGCATGGGATTGAGACCACAACCCTGTGAGCGGTCTTGCTTATCCTGAATATTATTCCTACAACCTCACATTTTCAATATTCTTTACTTTGTCTTTGTCAGAAATCTAAAAGGATAATTCTGAGATAAATGTTACAAGGGCAATAAAAGAAAACCTTCTGAATTCTGTCTCTTTAGAGGTCTTGCTCGCCACAAGCAAATGTTCTTGAAAAATATGAAGGGGACACAAGGACTCTTCTGTCGGCATGGAAATGTGCCCTTTGGGTTTGCCAGATCTTGTTAGTTTGTGTGTTCACAAGAGGGCAGACCAGGCCAGGGAGGAACCAGCAAAAGTGCAGCTGAGAGGAGCTTGAGTGACATTAATGGAGAAGTGGGCAGGCAGTGTGGTACACTGTCCAGTGAGGTGGATGAAGGGCAATCGTTGCAGAGGATAATGGTCTCCCGAGAGCGTGAAGGTAATGGGGGAGGGGAATCAGGGGGATCTTTGTCAAGTGACCTTTTAAAATTTAGCACTTCGTTGGATTTGATGTGGGTTGTTAAATAGGCTATCTCTAAATAGGGCATAGACTAAGGAAATATTGTGTGGGTGGACACCCAAGAAAGACATTTCCCTTTTGCATAAAAGGAGAGACCCCAGTTAACCTTTAGAATGCATTCATCTTGAATGCACATGGCACCATGCTGAATTCTGGGATTCTGGAAGGAAAGGAAAAGGCTCCTTAGTGCAGGTAATTTCCTTTCTGTGCTCCCTGCCCTCTTTCCGGTGAGTGGCGTCTACCATGTGCTCTGCCTTAATGCACATCTAGAGTCAGCAAAGCCAAAGATTTGGAACTAAAAGGAGAACCTCTGTGTGAGCTGAAATAAGCCGTTCTTCCATGTAAGTGTCAGGGTGACAAAAAAAAAAAAAAAAACTTGCTCTAGGAAAAGCAGACTCTAGATGTCCTTGCTCTGTCAGGGGGAGAGTGGCAAGGCATGAAAAGAATTGCAACTATGGAGAAGGAGTTGGAGAGGCTGAGAAAGGCAGCACTTATGTGATGAACGTTAGTGCAGGTGCCTTGGACAAAGACTGCCCAGTGGAATGATGCAATAGGACCCAGGCCTCCAGAGACCATCCAGGTGCCCAGACAACTTCCCCAACTTTGTATCTCACGTCAGAAGAAGAGTGATTTCTTTTGAGATCTAGTGCAGAAAACCTTTGGATTTGCTCTCTTACTCGACAAAAGAGGCTTTCACAGAGGGAATTAAGGACCAAACCATAAAACAGAAGATGACCTTGAATTAATCCAGCCTGATCCACAGAGAACTTTCTCAGGATAGTTCATGGCAGACACAGCCAAATCAGAAGTTAGAGAGGCTGAAACCCAAGAGGGCTTTTGATGTGTTATAGATGGGATAAAAGCATGACTCCAAGAGGTCCATGGAGCCCTAAGAAGCCTGGAAAGACTGTGGTACCCTTGAGGTCACAGACAGCCCTAGCTGGCAGCCTCCTGGATCCATCTTTCCGTCCTTGGTGCCTTGTTTGATGTTTTCTAACAGCACCACTCCACACTTGACATTTTCAGGGTTCTCTACAGTGAGACTCCTCTTGCAAGCCCCTGCCCCTTCCCTAGCATCCAAGCTTTACAAAGGCAGGGTCTGTGTTTCCATGGCTATTTCTCACTCTTCTTCCAAGATGTGCAGCTGCTGCCTAGACAACATTTAGGTGAGTATATGATTATAGCATGTGTCCTCCCAAGTACCCCCATGTAGTAGGCAATCTATTCCTTCTCATACTGAAGGGCATCAGGGTTGTAGTCATTAGAAGCCTGGCCCCTCTTACCCAAAGTGCCCCTATTTCTCTCTAGCATCAGAGGCAAGGTCAAAGCCTGCACATATTTTCTGCCAGGCTAATACAGGGCTGCTACAACAGGAAGGAGCTATCTTCTTAACAAACAAAATGCCTGAGCTGTACTGATCACACCTGCCAGATTCTGTTCATCTCCATGCAGAAAACCCCTCCCTTTTCAATTGTTCCATTTCCTTCCTGGTGAAGAGTCAGTTTATTTCATGCCAGAGTAAGCTTCAGCCTTGAATCACAACAGCGGATGCTATTCGACATCAATTGCCACAGCTTAAAGGGGTTTAGTCTTGACAGACTGCAAAGTCATTTGCAGGAGCTGGAGCTGAGTGACAAAATGCCCGTCATGAGACGTAAACCTGTCAGCTGCAATTACACACGAGAGATTCCAGAGAAGCACAAGAATTAAACCTTGCAAATCCAAAAGGTCCCATTGGAATGATGTATTTATTGGACATCATTTCATGAAGACTCTGAAATGAACTTGAGATTTGTATAGCAGAAATCCACACATGGAAAGGTGTGCGTGCGTGTGTGTGTGTGTGTGTGTGTGTGTGTGTGTGTGTGAGAGAGAGAGAGAGAGAGAGAGAGAGAGAGAGAAGGTATTGTGAACTTATCCAGAGTTGATCAGAAGTTAGAGTTCAAAACCACTCACTGGGTCCACCAGGTACCACCCATGTCTATGTTACCAGCCTCCATCACTAAAGAGCATGGGAAAGCTTCTGGCTCAAACCTGAGACACAGCCAGACTTCTCAGTAAACCACTGTATTATTTTAATATAGGGATTAGTGGTGGAAGAAAGTCGGGTTATCATTAAAGTTCACAGTCTCTTCCTGTCTGCACACCTATGTTTCTGTGTCTCACTGGCAGTAAACAGAGTCACAGGTCTGTGTCTCATAGGGTAAACGTATCAGAGACAGTCATATCTCCCTTTTACAGTTCTTGTTCATTCCTTCCTCGCATTCCCATGGTAGTGCTGGTGGTTAAATGTGCAGCTCCTCCATCAGGAAGCTGCCTGACAGCTGATAAAACTATTTGATGAATGTAGTCAATGACTTCTGGAATGCACTCTCCTGCTATCCTGCACTGCCCTTTCTCTGGCAGACAGTATGTATTAGGCAGTGGGTGGCTGCAGACAAGGAAGGATTCACTATACTTTGAAGAACAGGCAGAGTTTCAGAAGAGGGAGTGATGGGCAAGGTGTCTGTGCTTGACATTTCCTGAGAATCAGCAAAGTGACATAGTATCTGTTTTCTCGTTTGGGTGTCTGCTAGACACTACAAACATGCTTCTCTCCTCTTACAACTTACACAAGTGGAATCTCACTCTTTTCAGCTTCATGGATCAAAGTTCATGGATCTACCATTAACCTCTTTGCTTTTCACACACAATCTAGTAGAAAACTTTATTATCCCTACTAACAAATGATTCTTAGACTCCACCATCTTGTCATCCCCAATGCTAGTGACATCTCCATTGAAGTCATCTATTTTTCACCTTTGTGGCTTCTGAATACTCCAAATTAATTACAGATTTCATTCTTCCTCTTCTTGACTGTCATCATTGGCTACTGGTCACACAGCAAAGGGATCATCTGAAGTGTGAAGTCAGACCCTGTCCCCCTTTCCTTTCTACATAGCCTCTAAATTCCCCTGCTAATGAAAATGAAGCACTACCCTCCCATCAGTTATCTGACCTTGGCCTCTCACTGCCTTTTTTCCAGCCATCCTAGGTTCATTGTCAACTTTTAAAAGGAAAGATTTTGCCATCCCAGAACCTTGTATTCACTATGATTCTGCTGAAAACACATCCACCATCCATCCATTAAACCAGTTCTCTGCTGTATTTCAGCTGCCCTAAGCAGGGTGACCTTTACAAACCATTTGATTATGCATTGCACCACCAACTGTCTGCATGTGCTATTTTGTGTATATGTTTCTACATAGCCCTACCCCATTTGATACAGTTCACAAAATTTTGTTTATTTTACTTTGAACAACTGGAGCATGAGTTCCATGGGACTGAATAGGGACATAGACTAGGATTCATGGCTGTATCTTTCTTTGTTTATATCCTGCCCTTTACACGGCCTTAAATCATAGACTTCTCCACAAATTGCTTACAAATACAAAGGGCTTTCTAAGTCTGGAACACTTAGGTGACACCCTGAAGGCTGAAGAACATTTCTGCCAGATGAGCTATTGAAGGTAGAATGAACTGCACGCTGTTAAAGGGTAGTAGGTATGTCTCTCTCTCTCTCTCTGTGCGTGTGTGTGTGTGTGTGTGAGAGAGAGAGAGAGAGAGAGAGAGAGAGAGACAGAGAGATAGAGACACAGAGGGAGATAGAAAGAGACTGAGTGGGAGAGTGAGACAAAGACACAAAGAAAGATAGAAAAAAAGAAAGATAGAAACAGAGAAACAGACATACTCAGAGATACTCATGGTGCAGTGCTGTATTTCAGCACCTAGGACAGCACCCACCCACGGTAAACTTTCCCTGAAGGGAAGACGCAATCTGCAACCCATCCCCCAGGAGCCTACAAATTCTGCCTTTAGAACTCTCATGAATGCCAATACCATGCTTATATTCTTAACTTCAGATAAAATAAATTACAGCATATTCCAGACAAGTCTGGGTCAGATGTCCAGTATTACATGAGCAATTATAAGTGTGGCAGTAGTGTGGGAAGATATTCCCTAGATAAACAATAATTCTCTATTGTTATTCAAACCAAGTTAAATCAGATGGCAGTAGCAGGAGGCGCAGCTTGCAATAGCCCATTTTCTTGAGAGTTTTCCTTAAGAAGCTGTGACTTCTCCAGAATGCAGCAATTTATCCAAGCTGACTTTTTCTCTGAACTTGCCAAGCTTGGGGAGACATTGCCATTTTTGCTTTGTGCTCAGCTCATCAAAAACCAAGTTGCTTTTTCAAGCCTGGGTCCTGTGATGATAGTACAGGGTCTCTTGCCCTAGACGCTTCTCTTGTGCTTTGTCTTAGAAATTGCTACATTCTCTTCTTGCAAGGGGTCATTTGCTACACTGGACAGTGACCTTGCCCTGCAGCAGTCCCCAGCTCCTCAATGAGATCACAGGCCATTTCATTCCAATATAGGGTTCTTTTTATTACTCCCCCAAGCATGCAAACCAAATGACATTTGAGGCTCAAATCATTGCTTAGCAAAGAAAATCAGTAGAAAGTGCCAAGTCAAGAAGGGCTTTGCCATCAATGGCTGGGTTTGCTAATGCAACTTTCTCTGCTTTTCCTGTCCATGCCACATTCTTCTCTGCCTTCCTCCCAAAGCAAACAGCCTTAAGGTCAATTTGCCTTATGGATAAGGAAAAGATATTTTAAGGGGCAGTAGAACAGTGCAGGATTTTTGAGTACTTGCTGTGTGACAAGCACCATGAAAGTATCACTTAACTTAACCCTCCCCATGGCTCTCTGCAGGTAAATCTTAACACCATATTTAAAGATGCAGAAACCAAAATTGAGCAAAATGAAGTTTCTTGCTCAAGGGCACGTGACTTGTAAATGACAATTGGGCATTTTATGCCATTCTGCACTTTCCAGGAACATCCTTTGGGGACAGGACGAACACAAAATCTAAGCCAGAGGAGAAAGCCCTCCTTTATTCAGGAGCTGGTGCCCAAACTCAGGAGCACAGTGTGAGGTGGAGAACAACCCTGCCTGCAGATTTCTGGAGGCAAAAGGTAGCTAAATATTAAGGTGCAGAAGGAGAACACCTTCCCTTTTCTCTCCCTCTCATTCTTTTCTTTTGTCTTTATCTTCTTTTTCCCATCTTTCCTTCCTTTCTGAGATCTGCTCCCCCTTTTCCTTCCCTCCCTCCCCTGTCTCTCCAATCCATCCTTCCTCCTTGATTGTTTCATTCCCCTACTCTCCCTTTCTCCTTTTCTTCCCTCCTAACCAGCTCACTGAAATGAATTTACCACAACCCCTACTTTCAGTACAGAATTTAAGCTTTGGAAACTGTCTTACAGTGAACTGATATGGAGCCTAGGAGTCCAGAATATTTCTTACTAGGTAGACACACGGTGGTTAGAGGTGAAGGGGAGAATGTGTGGTGTGGAATGTGTGCAGGAACACCTGGTAGAACTACAGGAGCACAATGAATGGGAAGTGCAGTTAGTTTGCCAGTTATTCCAGGAGTGGGAACATGTGGCTTCTGAACTACCAAGGCAAGCATCTGGTGCTCTGGGCAGATGGCTGGATCCATAGAGCTTTCAACTGGATCAATGGAGAGGCTGACACCAGTAGTAACAGTATGACCTTTAGCTTCCAAAGTGCAGTTCTGTTTAATTCTTTAGGCACCACTGTCTTACCTGCTCTGATTTCTGCCTTGTCCTCCCTTCATTCATCAAAGTAACTTATTTATTGAGTATCTAAAATGTGACAGACATTGCATTAGCACTGTCGTTGTGCCTATAGGATTAGCACAGTGAAGGAATCAGAAAACAAGCAAGCCCCCACAAAAATGCAATCAATAATCAATTGTTGTGAGGAAGGCTGCCTTTTTGTTTTCCGGCTGTCCTGCTGCTCAGACCTGAAATAATTACACAGAAACTATATTATTTAAAAATGCTGCTCTGGCCCATTAGCTCTAGCTTCTTATTGGCTAACTCTTACATCTTAATTTAACCCATCTCCATTAGTCTGTGCATCACCATGAGGTCGTGGCCTACCAGCAAAGTTTCAGCATGTCTGTCTCCGCGGCGGCTCCACGGCTTCTCCTTGACTCCACCTTCTTCCTCCCAGCATTCAGTTTAGTTTTCCCCACCTAGCCAAGTTCTGCCTTGCTATAGGTCCGAAGCAGTTTCTTTATTAATCCATGGCAATCACAGCATACAGAGGGGAATCAATGCATACTATTGGACCTAGCTAGAAAGGAAGCAGAGTGATGGGTGTGGTCAAGGACCACAATAGACAAGCTGCCCTTTGCAGCTTAGTGTCACAATTCATTTTGCAGGAAATGAAGCAACTATCCATTCTTATCCCATTTACATTGTCTTTGCTCACAGCAAACTGACTTTGTAGGTGGAGCAAAGATCCAACAGATCTTCACTCTAAGGATTCTTTCTGCAAGCATCTCAGAGGCCTTGTCTTCCTCTCCTTTGATGCTCAATTCTGTGTTTAAACTTTCTCAAAAGCAGACAGCAGTAGCTAAGAAGGCAGCCTATTTAGAAAAATCTTATGGATTAACATTTCCCCTCTGGTTTTAGTTCACTGTCTTAGAGACTTGTTAAATGTGTAGATTTACAAAGACTTTGAGCTCCTACTATTCACTACATAAGAAGAGACTTGCATGTTTCAAGATAGTTCACATAAACTGCTAGCTGCTTTCCCCACTAAATCAAAAGGAAAACTATTTTCTTCCAAAAGTTTGGGTTTGCTACTAGTCTATAATGTAACCCAAGTAAGAGATATAACCACCACCATAAGCATGTTCCATTTGATTAAAATGAAAGACCTGTAACCCAGTCACAGGCAGACTTATTTTCACCAAGGCATGAACTTTCTGGCATAATAGAGCCAGAGGACTGGCTTGCACTTATAGTCTCTCTATTTATGAGCTATGTAGGCTTTATTGGGTGTTGAGATACCACCAAGCCTCATATCTATAAAATATATATATATATCTATATTTATCTATAAAATAGAAACAGTATCCTAGTCTACAGAGTGAGTTCCAGGGCAGGCTCCAAAGCCATAGAGAAACACTGTCTCAATAAATAAATAAATAAATAAATAAATAAATAAATAAATACAGCAGAATTTAGACTCATTGCTGCAAGAAGAACTAGACATTGTTTAAACCAAGCATGTGAACAAAGACCTTGAAAAGCAGCTGAACTCTGAACATAGTTCCTTTTGCATTGAAGAATCTACTTGAATTTGTAAGATGAGGCAGCTATGAAATATTTTCAAGATACTTTAGTCAAAGCTCAGGTTGGCAGAGAAGGAAACTAAACCTAACATACTTTGCCTAAAACCAGATAGTCTGTCAGAGATAGGAATCCCAACCTGGTGCTCGGTCACCATTCCTATGTGCTCCAAAGCTTTTGGACTTGACACTGTAGATATATGACACCAGGATGGATCTATATGGGAAACCATCATACCCTAGAGCAACTATGCGTTGATCTGCTCAATGCTCTGATGCTGTTTTGGTGCCTTTAGTGGGAGGACTAGAGTGGGTTTAATTGCTTAGAACCAAATGAGAAACTGTCCATATTTTCCCCAGAACACTGTATTCACTGGCCTCTGAGAAAGACACAGACACCATACACCTTGCCTCCTTGCTGTATTTTATCGCTATAGAGCTGGATTTTTAAACTGTGTATATCCAAATGGACCAGTTAGCTTTACTTAGTCTGCCTTTGATTCTGAGGAACTTTACTTACCATGATCAACTTATTCCCCACTGCCTCATTCCCCCATTAAAAACCCATTTTAAAGGTTTAGCTCAATTATCTGGGTTGAATGGCTGATAAGGAACTGTTTCAAATAATAGAGTCAGGCAGATAATTGGAATGATTTTTCATGACTGAGATAAGAAGTGGAATAAGGAGGACTTCTAAGCATAGGGTGGGATTTTTCTCATAATTTTCATTTGAAAAGACCTTCCTGGTAACATGAGGGCCTGCTTGTCTGGGGTTTCTGTCCCACCCAGTCCCCCAGCCATTTAGTCCCAGAGAAAATCACGCATAGAGTCTACATTAGGTTATAAACTGATTGGCCCATTAGCTCAGGCTTCTTATTAGCTCTTGTTGCTTATATTAACCCATTATCCTTATCTATGTTAGCCACATGGCTCAGTACCTTTCTCAGTGGGGCAGGTCACATCCTGCTTCTTCGGTGATCTGGGAGGAATGCTGAGAGAGCTTCCTGCTTCCCAGAATTCTCTTATTCTCCTTGCTCCACCTCTACTTCCTGTCTGGTTGTCCCACCTATACATCCTGGCTAATGGTCAATCAGCATTTATTTAAATCATGATTGACAGAATACAGACAATTCTCCCACAACACTTCCTGTTGACTACAAAGAAATAACTGACATCCAAAGTCACAAAGCTTCCTCCCACTTGCCCAAGAAAGTATAATTCTAAACAGAAAAGTGAATCTTAACTAAATAGAGAAGTGGAGCATAGGGAATGAAATTTAATTATGTACTCCCCCCTTAGCCTAACTGAAAAAGAGATGAGCAAAAGAAAAAAAAAGTAAAATCTCTTCTTGGCTCTCCCACCTAGCCTAGGCAGTTGACCCACTCTGTCTACTCAAGATAATTGCCTAGAATCCTTGTATTTGCAGGGCTGTCCTTCGTCACCATCATTTCCCCCTTTGTCTAAATCACCCTCTCCATATTTCCCACTTTTCAAATTTTGACAAGCACTTCCCCTGAGCTGCCTTCCCTGTGTCCTGCCAGAAACAGAGAGCTCAGACCTGATTTACTCATGTTTTAAACTATATCTTCCTGATAACATTGGCCATTCTCCATTTTCAGAAGTTAACTATGTACGAATAGTAGCCACTTGGCATCTCTTGCTTGTCACATCAGTCTACTATGATTGATACTCTCATTTCCATGTTTATGGCTAAGGAAACTGAAGCTCAGAGAGGCAAGGAGAAATTCCTCAAGGTCATACAACTGGTGCTTGGTGAAGCTGCCATGCCAAGATCAATGTCATGTTCAATGTCAAGGTCTATTCTCAACCCAAGAAAACCATTGGCACTCAAGAAGCACTTGATGAAGGCTCATGAAGGACATGTGTGTCTGCCAATTTGGATTATGCGCATCTTCACTGTTTATAAATGTGCAACGTCCGCCTCCCCTGGGATAACACTAACTCAAGCTTCTATACCTGTGCCATAGATTAGGTGTAGAAATAGGAAGCCCTGCCTGAGTCACTCCTGAGAAGTACCATTCTCTCTTGCGTCTCAATAATTCAGTGGTCCTCTTTGATCAGGTCTCCTAGAACTACAGGTGCACTGTATGATCTTCATTCTGAGTTCTACACAATAAAACGTTGGCAATGGGAGCATGAAAAGACCTCCATTATCCATTCCTCAATAATACCTTTCTCACTGCTCACCTGCCAGACTGCAAGCAGGCCAGTAATACTTTTACTTTTCTTTTAAAAAGAAGCACACTCACTTTTAGGTGTCAGTTTCTGTCTCAATTTAAATAGACTAGACACTATAATAACATATTGCTCAGAGATATCTCTACGAAGAGTCAAGCACACCTCTACTGCTTGTTCAAACTACATGCACAATCAGATTGGTAGGGAACCTTTAAAATTACTGCCAGTGATGCAGACTCCATATGCAGATGAGTCTTCTGAAGACTGGACTTCATGGTGTATGCCTAGAACCTGTCTAATCAAAAGGCCATGGCAGGGAGACTGCATGTCTGAAGCTATTCAAGGCTCCTAGGCTCAAATCCTGACTCAAAAATACCCCAAACCAAAGGAAACAAAACATATGGCCTTCCACTATCTCACAGCAAAATGGGAAAATGAAGTAACTGCCCTTTATTTTTTAAGGCAACTTTTGAGAAGTAGCATGTGTTAGTTTCCCTTCTGGCCAAAGAAATTTGCATAGCCACATCAGTTCACTCCATGGGCAAGGAAGAAGGCTTTAGACTATCCACAGTTAGTCTTATTTCCATCTGTGCCTTACTTATCACCAAGCTGTAGAATATTTTGAGTGATATCAATGTAGTATCTGCCAAGATTTTCCAAGGGATTTGCTTTTTGAGGAAAGTGCTTGTCACAGTGCAAGAGGAAAGCATGACCTATAGAGGGAAAACATTCAACATACAGAACTGACCCCGGAGGGCTTGGCTCTCCAACAAAGAAATAAAGCTCAAGATAGTTCATGGGTATCTAAGCAACACTGACGATGACAGCTAGTAAAACATGACTGCAGATATTTAGAATTCGTTTACATCTGCCCTATATGTCAACTATAGCTTTTAACATCATATAAGAAAACAGAGAGTCTAAATTTCTTTTTCCTGCCTTTTTCTCACCTATGGGTAGTCTGTGCCCTTAAGAAGGAAAATCTACTATTTACTGATCTTCAAGTGGAAGCTGGTCCCAGTCCTACCTAGTGCACCTGACAGGATGGTGGATAGGAGTAAGTAAAATCACAGGTCAGAAACTCTTAATAAAGACCAATGAAAGATTTTTCAGCGAGGAGTCAATATTATTAGATTGTCAAGCAAACTTCTGAAGAAAAACCCTATCTTATTGACAGTGATTATGTTAGATTATGTCAAATAATTTGTTGATAATATGTGTGAGACTGTTCTTTTGGGAGGTTAGGAGTCTGAGGGACAATTGCTGTCACTAAGAGGAAGAGGAATATACCAAAAAGACAGACAAGGCCTAGGTCACAAGGGAACTGACAGGCAATGGTAAATACTTGAATATTAAGTTCATCGGATATCTCAAGAGCCTGGTGTTTAATTTCACTATAGTTTAGAAATTAGGAAAGTGACTCCCAGAGACATTAATTGGTCTGTTCAAACACCATGCTAATAACTCAGAAGCCATGATAAGTCTCAGTTCTACTAGATTGAAAAAGAGACTATATTGCCAATCATGTACAAACTCACACTCTAGAGCTAAAGGAAATGAATGGACACTGAACAGAAGATGGAATTAAGATGGGAATATAGAACCAGAAATGTTCCAGGAGACTGGGAAGCAGAAGAGGGAAGGAAAACTATGGCTGGGATATAATATTTGAGAAAAGAATAAATAAATTTTTAAAAGTACACAGAAACACACACTCACATCTATAAGATATAAATTATCCACAGCAGATTCAGGTCTCTACAACACTACAATAGAACCATTTTAATTGGAGCTAATGAGGGGTACACATCTTATCCTGGCACAAGCACAACTCCCTGGATGCTGTCCCAGGTGAACTCAGGGGCAGCAGAGATGAATGAGCAGGGTTTAATAGCATGGCATGGTCTTGACATGACATGATATGATCAAGGCAAGGCACTCTAGGAAGGCCTGCAGAGGAATTCGCAAACATTGAAGACAGTGCAAGAAATGGTTGGGGAAAAGGTCACTGTTCTGTTGTCTACAAAATTCCTGTTAATACCAGGTAGAATATAAGATTTGTCCAGCTAAACCATATCTGAATTTTTGACTAACAAAATGACTTAAAACACAGTGTATGTTACAGAGCAACAACTTTAAAGGGTGGTTGTTACACAATCAAAACAACCATTACAAATACCTACACAGTGTAGAACAAATTAAACATGTCTAGTGAAACAAAGTGGGAGCAAATGGTGGTGAGTGTGGCAAAGCAGAGAATCCTTATTTAAATCAGTCTGTTGCCAATTGTCTTTTTCATATCAAAATTTGGGCCTTATATTGAAATATCTTCCCAGTTTCCAGTTTCTGCATATATATGTGAGATCTCTAGATGTTCATGTTTTCACAAATATAAAAACTATGCATCACAGGTGAAAAAATTGTCCTGTGGCCTCTGATACTGAACATAGACTCGGGTTATGTGTAAATGGCTCTTCAGTGATTCAACTCTATCTTGCCTTCTCTCTTCCTTCTTCATCCAGCCTCACTTTTGCCAGCATGAAGGTAGGACCACATTACTGATTCCAGTAGTCTTTACTACTGGAACAATTTCCTGTAAGTTTCTGGGACATGGGGCATATATTATATATCTTTTCTTTCTCGTCAATGTCCAACTGAGGATTTACTTTCTGGTGTGTGTTCAGTAAATATTCATTGTAGAATTAAAAGGGCATCTAAATTTGCAGCACACTAGAACTTATTGCTTCCCCAAGAAGGCCCTTTGGAACTGAAGCCATAAATCTAAGTGGCATGTATAGTGATTAGAACTGATGGGTGTATCAAACTGAAGAGCATTCTGCCTAATCCCTGGGTGATACTGGCTCCATTGCAAACCAAGGCAAATATCAAAAGCAATATTGAAAGGATGCCCTAGAATATGAAAAGAGATTCCAGCTCTCAGAGACTTAATAATGCAGAGCCTTGTACATGAACCTCCTCCAACACGCAAAATATGTCAAAGGACTATTCATATTTTAGATCTTAGCTTATACATATTCATTCCTTATATGAAGCATTCCCTGATGTAATCACCCTTTCCTCTCATCCAGCACACATACACATGACATCTTTGCTCAAGTAGCACCCTTTATATCTTTCTTTATATAGTATCATTTTCTCATCTCAGCCATCTCTTCCCTTTCCTCTTCAGATGACCAAGTTGTCCCATGTAATATTGACTGGCGTTATTCAGCGGTATCTAGTTGGTGACTGGGAAGCTGAGAAGTTCATTCAGCTTCACTTTTGCCCAGAACCCTGAGGGTGAGTATAGGAAGGCTGGGGGCCTCTCTGTCTTTGTGTGAACTCAGGACTTCCACGTTGATCTCTTTAGTATTCAGATGTTTTGCATAGTGACTTCTGGCTCTAAGAGTCTTTTGAAAATGAAGCCCCAAACTGGCAAAATTACTTCTGCCATATAACACTGATCAAAGTGCATGGACAAACCTAGCTCTAATGAGAGACAAAATAGACCTGTGTTTCATTTAACTGGAATTGTGAAAAGACGTGTTCTGTTATCTCCAATCTGTTGCCACATAAGCATTTCCTTCTTCTATGTTACCCTATGGACAATTAGTAGCCAATGGGAAGTGATGAGCAGGCAAATGACATGACAGATCCTGTGCCAACCAGATACATCACAAATAGTAGGCTATCACACCACCATCAGGAAGTCATGGAGGAGGCACATCCACTGCCTAGGACCAAAAGTAGTGGCAGCTGTAGTTAAGAGCACATGCAATGCTGAAATGGATTCCACTAATACCAAGGAGACATCATCAACAGAGTGTGGGATATGCAGATCAAGTAGAGTCAAGGGCAAATTCTAGGTGGGAAATGTTGAAATCATGGACTCAGGGGGATTAAGGACAAGTGGGGGGCTCTTCAAACCAACAGCAAGTGCTGAGTATATGTATCCGTCACGAGGGCAAAGCCTGAGACACTGTACTCTGCTGCAGCCACCTCCAGATTTCAGCCACAAGCAGCGGCTTCTAACTGAAATAGGTACATGAAATGCTTACGCACACAAGTGTGTCTGAATATAATTGGTCAATGTAAATGAAATAGAGCTGAAGTATTGGCACTTGGGATTCAGTTCTCCTTGAGATCAAATTCCCCTTTCTTAGCCATTTGTTTAGTTAGAGAAGAGAGAATTGGAGAACCAAATAGGATATGTTTTCTAATTCCATATCACAGTGCTCACTTATGATGTGACAGAGTGTATGCTTTGTAGCCGAAGAGGGCAGTTAAGATTAGCACTTTCACATTCTTAAAGCTGCCAAGGATGAAAGTCAGTGTATAGTATGATGATAATCACTCTGGTTTGACTGGCATTTTGTTTTCAATGCTGAACTCTGAGGGAGTGAGATGAACCACCTTCAGAAAACTGAATGGGAAGTACAAGCTCACCCCACCCACTAGCATTCTGCAGTATCCTCCTACCTTCCCCTACTTCAGCTAATTGAAAGAAATGGTGGCAACAGTTTAGTTTTCCCACCATTGTTGCCTCCTTAGTCTCATGCACTGAGTGGATTTGAGAACCAAAAGCAGAAGCTCCAAAGCCAGCTGGTTGAAATTTAAGACATGACTAGTGCCAGAAAGTAGAGGGATGCAGTAGTGACTGCAGAGATGACTCAGCAGTGAAGAGCACACACTGTTCTCCCAAAGGACCCAAGTTTGGTTTCCAGCAGTCACATCAGGTGGTTTACAGACCACCCACAACTCTAGATACGTAGTATCTAATGTTTTCTGGTCTCCATAGGCACCCGTCTTCTTGAGTGTGCACACACACACACACACACACACACACACACACACACACACACGAGAGAGAGAGAGAGAGAGAGAGAGAGAGAGAG
The DNA here is from genome assembly GCA_004026605.1 of Ondatra zibethicus. Classification (NCBI taxonomy): domain Eukaryota; kingdom Metazoa; phylum Chordata; class Mammalia; order Rodentia; family Cricetidae; genus Ondatra; species Ondatra zibethicus. Next base: position 5,532 of record PVIU01024056.1, on the reverse strand, counting down.
AGAGAGAGAGAGAGAGAGAACAGAGATAATTGAAAAGAAAAGTCTTTAAAAAGAAAGAAGATGGTTTAGATGTAGGAAGGTCAAGTGATCATATGACTGAAGAAAACATACAAATTTCTGATATATTTTTATTAACTTTGAAAATTTCGGACACACATAGAGTGTACTATGATCATATCCACCTTTAATTCTCTCTATAAATCCTCCCAGACCCATGCCACCTTGCCACTCTCAAGATTTATGTCTTCTTTTAGTTTTTAAAACTCCAACTACCCTATTTCTGCTACACATTTACTCATGGGTGTGGGGCATCCACTGGAGTGTGTCTACATCCCATGGCCCACACTCAAAAACTGACTCCTGTTCCCTACTGGCCATCAGCTGTCAACTATCTCCTCTCCTCAACTGGCAGGGGAGGCTCATGAGCCTCCCTTTATTATGGAATAAGACACATAAATGTCATAGTGTTCTTATTAAACTAAGTGTGAGATCCAAGTCTCAAAATGTCTAAATCCAGAATGCCTTGTGCCCAGCCTTAAGGAAAATTTGAGGGAGTTAACTTTGCCCATTTGAACTCCTTGTGTATAAAATAAGGGCCTCTTTAAATGCGAGAGGTATTGTGAAAACTAACTGCATTAGAACACATCCTGAGTTTCTATGTGTGTCACTACTGGTATCTATAGCAACAAGAGCACAACATAGTGTCATAAGTAACTTACCCATTTCAAACACTCAACAATTTCTACTCAGTTCCTACTGTGAGTCAGACATGCTGCTTGGCACTGGTCATAAAGCGAAAATAATCCTGCCTTCAGGGAAGTCACTTCAGCTTGCTCTTTCATCCACTCCCTTGGGTCCATTCAGAAGACTGGCTTGCATCTCTGAGGTGGCTTCTGAGAACATCTCTCACAGCATGGGAGAGTTTACCGAACCTCTTCCCACAAGGAGTTGGAACATTAGCTCATTAGTTTAACCTGTATACAATGAATATATTTTGCCTCTGAAGGCTCAATACTAAGAAGCATGGTGCTCTAGAAAATTGGATGGTTTACTTTGAAGGCTCTTTACTAAGAAATATTATGTTCTAAAATTCTTCTGGATTATTTTGCTTAATAAATCTTATCATTGAAAGCAGCCACTACCTAACTAAAGAAGAATTGCATGCAAGCTCTCTCTCATTTCCTTGATCTGTCATCAGTACTGGTTTATCTCCCTTGGTACCTTGCAAACCTTACGATCAGGTGATGTAAGTCTTTGCATAAGGGAACCATGTGGTTACAATACTCTTAAATTTCTCTGTGATTATACAAGTGTGATACTTGATGTGATAAACTGAAGACTTAGGATTCAGAGATCAGATGTCAATATAGTGCCTCTTAATGCTATAGACTTATTCTGTGCCTGTGGGATCATGATGAGGATAAGAGTAGTAATAACATCTTCATCCTCATATAATACCCAAATCATATTTATTGTGAACATTTTAAAGGCAAAAAAAGCACTGAATTTAAGCTTGACTAAACTATGTTCTACCTATCAGGCTTCGATAAATTAATTCATTTATCAGAGTCTTGGTTTCCTCATAAATCAAATGGAGATGATAATCAGAGCTATGTCATAGGGTTGTTTGCAGAGATTAAATTATATAACTGCATAGATATTGCTTATTGCTCTGTCTGGCACACGTCACATGTAATTGGTAGCTATTCATATCATTATTACTTCTGTATTGTTCCATTGGTGTTGAAATAACACAGAAATGATTATACTCCACACAAGTTAGAAAAACAGTTTGAAAACCAAGACCATAATGAGCACACGAATGAGTATAGTTCATTCAGTCCCCAAATGCACTATATTTGAGCAAATAGAAATGAAATCAAAATGGTTCGACTATAATGAACATTGAAATGAATGCTGTGGAATGACAATGTAAAAATGAAATAAGGCCTTCAGTTCATCCAGTGTAGAAGTATTGTATAGAAGGATAGCAGACCCAGGGTGTCCAAGTGACTGATCCCATCCTCCTTCACCTGCAGTACTTAGTCTACTCATTTCAGAGTCCAAACTGATCATGTATTAAAAATTAAAATCATTTCATGTTGCAGCACCTAAGGTATCTTGATTTTAAAGATACTACTGATTCAGAAGACACGTGGCGAAACAAGGTTTTCTAGCGTGCTGTGTTAACATTAATAAAACTGAGTTATGTTAATTACCCAAATTCTACATGTTCTAGTAAACAATAATGAAAATGCCACTTTCTCCAGGAAGGTCTCTACATTTCGGAGGAAGCACACATCTGTAAGTGTAGCCCGTTTCTGCCCTCGGCATTTCTGTGAGGGTCACTCGGTCATCAGAAATGTTCCCCATGAGACCTGTGGCTTTGCTAACCTACAGCAGTCTAGAGTACAGGCCTCTTCATTATTACCTTCTCAGCCTGCTTTGTTTGTGTTACGGCATTTGAACAGAAAGAATAGCTTGATATACTAATGCAGGCTAATTTCTTTATATTTCTAGTGTCGTTTCCCCTGCCACACAGGCAGAAGAATGGCCCTGTACATTCACAACATTCATGGGTGGCAGTGACTTACCCTGGAGGACATGCGGTGAAGATTTTGTCCTCTCATTCCTAACGAAGGTTCGTGAAATGCATGGCAAAGGCGCTGGCTAGAAAAGCAAACTGGCTTAGAGAACGACTATGGTTTTGCTCATTCAGTGATACTTTTATTTTTGTTTTTTTAAGCTGAACAATAATCCCACAGTTCTTCAAAAGAGTCTGAGTGTTTCCTCCCTTTTGGCTCTGGGCATCCACTTAGCCACCTGGTGTGGAGGAAGGGCAGCAGCATGGCAGCCAGGCATCTCCACATCCTTGGCATGTGATTACCCTTTCTCCTTAAGAGCTTGTAGGATTTTCTCTGTAAGAATCTAAAATCACACCTTTTCATAACTAAGTGTGCTTGCCTTAACCTAAGAAAATTAAAGGTGACTCTCCTGTGGTCACATGGCTAGCAAGCAGCAGTTTGGGATCAGCAGTCAGGTTATCTATGATTTCTTTCTCCGTATCGGAGACTGGCATGCTGTTTCTATGTGGGGCAAGAGAATAAATGTTTGAGAATTTTGCTTACAAGCTCTGCTAAACTCTTGTTGGCGGTAGTCTGAAATCACAGCAGACAATATATAAGTTATGGACATGTCTGTATTCCAATAAAACTTTATTATGGACACATATCTGAATATAAAATATTTGTATATCAAAATATTTTTCATTTAGTTCAACCACATGAAATATAAAAATGACTGTTAGTTTCCAAATCAAAGACTAGAGGTAACAGTGATACTTGAATACAGTGGGTCAGCCTTCTGGGATGCTGGGTTCTGAAAGAAACCCCATTCTGTGATTATCTAGCACTGCTTGGGAAAATTAGGGATAAAAAACGAGTGATAGATAAATGCAAATGAGAGTAGTGTAATCTTTAACTAGTTTCTGTTTCCCCAAGATGCAGAGCTTGTTTCGTTGTTTCTTTGTTTTAAATTAATCTCAGTATCTTTTTTTTTTCTATTCTCTTCATACAAATGGAGAAGGGAGGTATCGGACATGTTTCAGTATTTCTGTAAAGTCACAAAAGTAATGAAGACAAGGAACTAAATGCTCATGAAACCAAAACTCCTGACTGCAGCTAGAGAATCCCATGTCATGTGGCCATCTGAAAAGGAGGAAACACACAAAGCCAGAATTAGAACCTGTGAGGGCTTGTCTGGTTTTCAGAGATAATTCTCATCACAGTCTCTAAAACAACTTTCTATGGAAACAACCACAAATTCCATCTTAAAGCCAGTTCCTGGAGGGAAATATGTTCCTTGGGTTACCTTTTTAAAAAGTAAGTTTCTGTATTAAATGCTTAAATACCTAAACCTGTTTGCACTTCATATGTCTGGGAACATGGCTGAATACTACTCTCTGCTCTAAACATGTGAGGACAAAATCATCTCAGATAAACAGAGTATTGCTCTAGCTGCAGAAAGAAATAAAACAAGTAACAGTCTCCATTTTCTTGAACTCTTTTCTCTGGTGTAGAAAGAGATGGGGGAAAAACTTCATTCTTTGTGATGACACAGATGCAGAACCCAAGATAAGAGAGTCTGAGTCAGTTCCCAGTCCACAAGGGGTCTTAAAATAAACTTTATCACAACATTTGGTGGAATTAGACCCTAATTATCTGCTCTCCAGGATGTGGGGCGCTGCATGAATACAATGCAAACTGTTAGGTTGTGCAACTGCAAAAACTTCATATATCAGTGTGAAAAGAAAAACTGCATGCTAGAAAGCCGATCCAAATCCATACCCATGTTTCTATGCTCATGTTTCTTTCAGAAACCAAGAAAGGATTATTAAAATGCTAATGACAGCCTCCTCGGTGGCAGAGAGGACAGTAAACACTTATTTCTAGCTGCTACTTGTTTTCAGAGATTACAAGTGGGCTGTGCTTGGAATTGAATTGTGACTATTATTAACTGAAGCTTCTGAAATAGGAAAAATAACCTACGACTTCCTGTCTATTCCATTTTTTTTTAAATCAAGAATACAGGACTCTGGGTTGGTGAAGAAGTCTGCCTCATCTCTCCTTGTTTTTCTTTCCCAAGAGAAGTCTATTTATTTGAATGAAAAGATTTCAGAAGACCAATTTCCCATCTTTGGAAACCAGCAGGACATCAAGGTCTCTTTATCAGTAACTTTTCTTGGTGCTCTAACCAAATGCTTGACAGGATGTCACTTAAGGGGAGATAGATTTATTTTGTCCCATAGTTTAAAAGAATCTTCCAGTCCATTGTGGTGCCGAAGGCATTGTACAGTTCATGGTAGCAGAAGCATTTGGCTGGACCATCTCACATCTGAGTTAGTCAGGAAGGAGGGGAATTCTATGGCTCAGCTCAATATCTCTTTTTATTAAATGGAGGACATCAGCCCGTGGATGGTAAAAGGTACATTCAGGGTGGATCCCTCCCTCTGGAAATACCTTAGCAGATAAGCCTAGCAGCCTGTCCTCCAAGTGACCCCAAATCTAGACAAGTTAAACACCACAGTCCACAGAAGGGTGTTTGCTTCCTCTGTCCCTCAAGAGAAGGTAACAGTAAGCTGCTATATGGTTTTCCCCTGGTTCAGGATCCCATCAGCTCCCCTGCACTCTCTATTTATGGCTCAGCAGTGGCCCAGACAGGGATGACCCTTCCACCAGTTAACCCCCTTTTCACTTTTGCCTTCTGCTTTTCAACATTTACAAGAGGACATATGCACCTGAACCAGTCTCCACCTCCCCTATACACCTGCTTTATCACGGTTCAATCATTTCTCTATCCAAAGTAGACCCACATTCACATCAGAGCAATGGATTGAGCCCCCAAGGTGCAGGTGAAGAGCAGAAGGTGGGAGAAGATGAGTTAGGAAGTTAGGACCGTGAGGGGCTGGTCCACCTACTGAGACAGTGTGCCTGAACTAATGGGAGCACACCAATCCACCTGGCCTGGGACTGA
>PVIU01024055.1:0-26187 GCA_004026605.1 Ondatra zibethicus | reverse complement strand
ACACTGATGACAACTTATGCTGGAGAGGCTGTGGAGAAAAGGGAACACTTCTGCATTGCTGGTGGGAATGCAAGCTGGTACAACCCCTATGGATGTCAGTGTGGCGATTTCTCAGAAAATTAGGAAACAACCTTCCTCAAGACCCAGTAATAACACTTTTGGGTATATACCCAAAAGATGCTCAATCGTGCCACAAGGATATGTCCTCAACTATGTTCATAGCAGCTTTATTTGTCATAGCCAGAAACTGGAAACAACCTAAATGCCCCTCGATCGAAGAATGGATAAAAAATGTGGTACATTTACACAATGGAGTACTACATAGCAGAAAAAAAAAAATAACGACAGCCTAAATTTTGCAGGAAAATGGATGGAACTAGAAAGCATTATTTTGAGTAAGGTAACCCAGACACAGAAAGACAATTATCACATGTACTCACTCATAGGTGGTTTTTAAACATAAGGCAAAGAAAACCATCTTACAAACCCCAATCCCAGAGAATTTAGACAACAATACGGACACTAAGAGAGACCTACATAGATATAATCTACGTGGGAAGTAGAAAGTATAAAAAGACAAGATCTCCTGAATAATTTGGGAGCATGGGGACCTTGGGGGAGGGTTGAGGGAGGGAGGGAAGTGGCAGGGAGGGGAGCAGAGAAAAAAAAAATAAACAAAAAATAAAAAAAGTTAAGTTTTCACGGAAGACAAATTTTCTATGCTAATGGAATTTTATAGTAGATATTGTGATTTAAGATTAATATTTATTTCTTTAAAGTAAAATGTTAAACTTAGGCTATTTGTAAAAGCATAGATTTTCCTTTTTTGTAGTCAAAAGATTCTGCTCCTTTCTTTTTGTCAAGAGTCAAATGCAAGTTTTGTCATAAATACAAAGCTGGTTCATTATTTTCTATATCATCTAACAAACACTGTGATATCATGTTTGGCACATTGATCTTTATATTATACTCAGTTCCCCAATTTCAATTTATGCTTATTTAATCATTTTTCTTGAATCTAAAATGCTCCTTTTCAGGAACCACTTTTAAAATAAATGTTAATATCAAAATCAACAGCTAGTTCAACTAAAGGAACACACATTTCCCGTTTCAACCACTTTTGCTTCACGTACTGATTAACAGTATCTCAATTTCCAAACAAAAACATACATATAAGTGAAAGTTTGTGGTCTATTATATTTGTTACAGATTCAATATAATGAGGCAGAATTTGAAATATTTATATGAAATGATAGATTTATTGATTTGAATACAATATTAACACAATTAATCTGGACAACTCAATGTCTTTTATGAATGGCTTTTCTGATCCATGAGCTTCTGACAGATTTCTCCTGATGTTTAGGCCCCATTGAATCTGACATTGAACAAAATGGCATATACCTAGGAACCTTATATTGCTTTAAATCTTATTATTTTGTTGTTATTGTTTTCCTTCAATAATTTTGTCATTTATTCATCTGAAATCTTTACACAACTCATCTTCCTCCCTGTCATTTAAATTTATTATATAGAAGTGTTAGCAATATTTTCCTAATGCGAGTTCTTTGCTGACAAAAATTCTTAACCAAGCCAAATCAAAACAAGCCAAATTAAGAAATATCCAGGTTTATTGGGAGTTCTGTGCTCTCAGGTTGCCTCAAGGGGAAACCGGGAAGCTGTGGACCGTGACCACCAGGAGGAATAAAAGGAGATCATGTGTTCCTCTTTTGGGAGTTCACTTAAATATTCTTGGGAGTAGTCCTGACCTCTAAACCAGGAAGGGGTCAGGACCTGGCCTGCTGGGATTTGGAGTCCAGAGTGCTAACTCTCAGGGTCAGGGGGCTAGGATAGATGCAAGGTGCTGGAGCCTAAGCTCCCAACATAACAAGAAGGAGAGCCTATCACCTACTATATTCTTCATTATGGGTGAGTATGTTTTAAAATGTGTGTAAATAAGAGTGTACCAATGTACATTAAGGTGGTGATATATTTCCCAGGTTATGAGGCCTAGTGGTGGGAATTCCTCAAATTGATGTTGAGAAATTACCAATAATATAATAACATGTAAAGAATGTTTTAATTTATGTAATCAAAGGATGGTCCTATGTGGAAGAGATATCTAATGCCATTTTAAGTAAATAAACACTGCCCCCTCTGCACACACACACACACATATACACAAATACTGAGTCAGGGCTGGAAATATACCTCAAGAAAAGACTGCAAGGTACGGGAGAAACAAATATTTTCTGTATTAAAAATATAGAAATATCAAGCATTTAGCTGTGATCAAACAATGAAACAATGTAACTAAAATAGAGACAAATATGAAATAGAAATTTTCAATGCAGATTTGTGTAATGTTATATGTTCTAAGACAGTTAACTTGCCATCTTCAATAACAGAAATCCATCTGACAATTCTTGAGTTAAAGAAAGACTGATCACTATACAGATATTGTTTGTTTGAATAGAAATAAATTTTAGTAGTTATAAAGTTATTAGACAGATAACTAACTGAAAGGGTTAAAACTTATTCTAACATATCATCGAAGTAACTATAAGGAATGGTAGGACATAAGAAAAAAACTGAATGAAAGTTTAGAAATATTCCTCCAACCTCCAATTGAATCCCCTAAGTAAAAAGACTTCTTTACTACTATTAATAGTCTAACCTCAATATAGAGCTATGTGGCAGCTACAAAGGGGACCAATAAAAATCTCCATTAAAAAGCATACTATCTAGCAGGAAAAATGTTAGCAATCAAGCCTCAATTAGGGATAATTCAGCAAAAAGTAATTTCATATTGCGATGTTGTTCTGATAAAGCATTTGTCAACTGAACAAAGGTCTATGAAAAAGGAACCACTGCATGTTGGGCTAATTTGGAGTATTTATACCACTGCTGCTCTTTGTCATGGGGTAACAGCTGACCAAGAAGTCTAAGTTCTGCAGCTTTTCCATACATTATCCTTCCTGAGGTTGCAGAAGTACATGGACATCTGAGTTTTAGTATTCTCAAGAGATCTCTAGACTAAAATGTTAAATATATGAGGCATTAGCACAGAGAGGATGTTTAATACAACAAAATGAGACTTAGCTGTTGCAAGGGGTGGCTGCTTGTTTGTTCTGGCTGCCTGGCTAGCTTAGCCCCAAAATAACCACACAGAAACCACACTCATTAAAACACTGCTTGGCCCATTAGGTCTAACTTCTTATTGGCTAGGTCTTACATCTTAATTTAACCCATTTCTATTAATCTGTGTATTGCAACGTGGCAGTGGCTTACCAGCAAAGCACACCTATCTCTGGCAGTGGATCCATGGCGTCTCCCTGACTCTGCTTCATTCCTCCCAGAATTCATACCATCTTCCCTACCTACATAAATTCTGACCTATCAGGCCAGATACATTCATTAACCAATACAAGCAACACATAGAAAAAAGGACCTCCTACATCATTTCCCCTTTTCTGTTTAAACAAAAAGGAAGGCTTTAACATAGTAAATTTCTAGCAAGAATTACAGTTACAATATTTATATCTACTTTATCTTTTATCATAACAAAGGAAAACTATAACTATAAATTCTTCAACTCCATAAAAGACTCCAGAAGGATATAATATTACCTAAGTAAACAGGAAGTGCATTATAAACAACTTCCAAAACTCTAGAATTGACAAGACATCTCAGTGCCTGGACAGTCACCCAAAGTTCTTCTGTACCATTGGGGCATCCATCTTCAGCCTACAGGCCCATAGTATCCCACAGACTTTTCCATGAAGCAGGAAATTTCAGAGACAGTTCCACCTATATTGGCAGTTTGTCAGTCAATTTCTTCTGTGTCATGCAGAATGTCTAGCAGACTCTTTCATGTAGCAGGAACCCCTAAGAATCATCTCACCTTTAGGCAAGTTCAGTAGCCATTTCTCTGCGGGTCCTGAATGTGCAGTTAAGCAGTCCAGGCATGAGCAGGTTCTTGCCCAAATGGCTAACCAACTCTATAAGGAGCCTCTTCAATTCCTATCTTCCTCTTGAAGAAGCTTGGTGCTGCCAGGAGCTGATGTGTCTCACTCTCATAAAAAGTCATAAGTTCTTAAAACACTTTAAATGCCATATTCTGAAGGTCTATGAAAGATTTGACTAATCCCTATCCATCTGAAATACTTTTCTGTACATCTAGAAAATCTAACTAAAATGACTACAAACTTCACTATTATAGATGATTATCTATTAACCTATATGTCTTAATTATACATTACATTTTTAAGTGAGATACATAAACACAATACATAATCAGGAGCAGAAATACATACATATATATGTATATATATAACAAGATTAACCTTAAATTTTTATCAATAAAACAAGATCTATAGCAATGCAAATTATTCATATGATATCCCCCTTTAAATGTAAACAAACATGTATAGACAATATTTGAAAATATGGGCGAAGTTTTGTCCATATTGCTTCTTGCTGTGAAGGGGCAATGTTAATCATGTCTTTCATAGTTTATCTTGTGTGCTAGGTTCATCTCAGTCAGCAGGTGGGTGAAGTAATTTTTTGAGGGTGTTCACAGCAACCTTCCAGGAGGCCTTGGTCCATGAAACCATCTTTGCCTAGAAGCAATCCATAGGTTCTCATCTTCTGTGAAAACAAAAGAAGAACCTCTTTTCCCAAGCAACATGTTCATAGACCCAAATTCTGGTCAAGATACCTTTATAATATACATGCTGGTTTAGCTTAGCAGCCCATAAAATGAAATGTCTCTCGGTATTTAGCTCTCTCACAGTCAAAAAATTCAAAGAAAACACAATAACATACATAATCCAGACTCTTTGCGTATTCTCCATCTTTATGTAGCTTATTTTTCTTTACTCCTTTTAATAAATAACTATCTGTAATGTCTCTTTAAAGACTTTAGTCCTTTTTTTTAAAGCATTAACATTATTTTATGACCCTCTATACTCTTTTTCTTCTCTCTCCCAAGCCTATGTACATTTACCCATCACTGTGACTTGTTTAAAGTTCTTTTATGTCTGAATCTGTCCTTCTGTGTATCTGTAATGCTTTACTGTCCAGGAGCACTTCTTAAAATGCTAAGCTCTTCTTAAAACTTAAACTATGTAATTGCTGGGGTAATACATCAGAGCCTGCTTGCCCCACCCAGTCCAGCATGGCAGATCTTCTCATGTCTCTGAGCCATGTGCACCGCCCCAATTCTAGGCACATAGCCAGTCCATGCTGCCATTAAGCAAGCTGCAGCAATCTGCTCACAAACCCCATCCAAATGCTTTGTCTTCCAAAAGAGCCAGAGGCCACACTGGCAACATAGCCCAGAGAGCTGGCATTTCAAAAGTGCCACTTTTTTTCTGCTGAGGCTGAGTCAAGAAAATCTCTCTTAAAGGAGCTGTGGCATACCACCAGCAAACAGCAAGAAGCTGTGTTAAATTCTGTATTTTTGTGTCTAGAATTTCTTTTCAAGCTTTCTCAGGTTTTACATGGATATATTCAACCACATTGGAATGCCAATTTTAACAAGGAGGGCCTCTTGTTCATCACAGCTGCCCAGCTAGTTTAGCCGAAAAATAGAGTTCAAGGTGTGGTAGCACACACCTTTAATCCCAACATTTGGGAGGCAGAGGCAGATAGATCTCTGTGAATTCAAGGTGTGGTGGTGCATATGTTTAATCCCAGCACTTGGAGGGCAGAGGCTGGTGGAGCTCTGTGAGTTCAAGGACAGCCTGGTCTACAGTCTACAGAGTGAGTTCCAGGACAAAGATACACAGAGAAACCCTGTCTCAAAATGCCAAAAATTAAAAATAAAAATAAAAGAAATAGATGTTAAAATAAAGCTACATAAAGATGAAAAATGTACAGAGAATCTGGATACTGTATGTTATTATGTTCTCTTTGAATTGTTTGAATGCTGAGGAAGGAGCAACAGCTGCTAAAGGACGTTTAAATATAAATGTTGCTGGATTAATAAAACATAAACATTTTATAAATGCTTTGACTTCAAAATTGCAGTCAAAAGATATGATATTTTGAAGAAGAGGTTTTGTTTTTGTTTCCACAGAAAATAAGAGGCTGTGGATTCATTCTGGGGTAAGAAAAATCAAGTTTGACCAAGGAAGACTCCCTGAGAAATCTCTGATAGGAGCAGATGGCCCAGATGTCTGTGTTCTACATCCAGAACAGATTCAAGACTACTGCCTGAGATGATCAAACCTCACAGGATACTCCAGTCAGGACTTGATCATAATTTAAAATTTTCTTTAGATGCCTAAATGATTATCAGTGACCCCAACCAACAGGAAGTATCCTGGAAAACTACACATACATTCCCAAAAATGGACTATGGATATTTTCCTTTGTTTAGAATGTTGGTTACCAGTTGTTATAGGTAACAGTCAGGAGAAAAGCTAAACAAAGTATATTAGAATCAGAGTTCTTGTGTTTTTTTAAAGGGGGAGAGTGCTGTGGGACAATGCTCTATACCCTGTCAATTATATTTTAATAAATGCTGATTGGCCAGTAGCCAGGCAGGAAGTACAGGAAGGTCAATCAGGCAGGATGTAGAGGTAGGGCAATGAGAATAGGAGAATTCTATGAAGAGGAAAGCTCATTTCCGAATTTGTAACCCAGCCACAGAAGAAGCAAGATGTGACTGCCTCGCCGAATAAGGTACCAAGCCATGTGGCTAACATAGACAAGAATAATGGGCTAATATAAGTTATAAGAGTTAATAATAAGGCTGAGCTAATGGGTCAATCCGTTTATAACTAATGTAGACCTCTGTGTGATTTCTTTGGGACTTAACTACTGTGGGAACCGGGTAGGACAGAAAACGCTCAGACAACATTTAGCCATAGCAGAAAGTTGAATATTGAACTATGAAGTAGAGCAAACACTGAAATATGATATATATTAGAACCTAATGATATTAAACATCCAAAATAAACATACAGTCATCTGCTTTGTTAAACACTAGTGAGAGAGAATAGGAAAAACATAAGATGTTCATTGTAGTAACTGAGAAGGGATTGGAGTAGAATATATACCACATTGTAGAAATTCTTGTTAGAAGGATAATTAAGGGAGAAATGTGAGGAAAATGGTGTAAATGTAAAAGTATATTAATATTTTAAATCAGAAGAGAACCTTCAGGTTCCTGGTGAATGAGACAAATAGAAGTACACAAATGATATATCTTATGATATAATACCCAAATTTATAAAAAACCTTACATAACTCAGAACTAGATAAACAAATAAAATAATTTAATAGTAATAAAAAATATCTTAATAGGCACATCTCCAAAGAAGACATAAATATGGCTAACAAGTATTCAAAGAAGTTCAACATCAGTGATGATGAAAAGAAATGAAAATTGTAATGAGGTATCATTTTACAACTCTCAAAAAGGTGGTTATCACAACTATGACATTGTATGAAATGGGAACTCATGTACACTAAAGTAGTTTAGTCAGTATGAAAATTAGCATGGGTGTTCCTAGAGAAAGTAAGAAGGGGAATCTATATATGATCCAGCAATCCTACTATTGGAATCTATCCAAAGGTAATCAATCTTTATTAAGAAACACATTCATTTTATTTCAGCATCACTCACAATAGACATGATATGAAAACAAGTATCAATAAATGAATAATTGGATAAAGAAAATATACATAGTGATAGGGAGAAAAATAAACTATTATTCAGCTAGAAAGAAAAAGTGAGATATTACAATTTTTCAAAATATTTATGAACCTGTATAACATAAGGCAAAACAGAAAAAAAAATCTCATGATCTTACTATGAGTGAAATATTTATAAAAGAATAAAAGCTCAATAGACAGAATTAGACAGGGATTAATAGTAGTCAGATTGGGAGGATATGTGATCTAGGCAAGAGGTCAACAGCAAGTACATAGGGTAAAACTTTTCTCAAGATAATACAAAACACAAACTATATCTGAAAAAAATTTCACTGCATTTATGGCTTTTAACAAGGAAATAGAATTTATCTATTCTTATCATACAAATAAAACATCAATGAGTAAACATGTGAGAACATAGACATATTTATTTGTTTAATTATACCATCCACAATTATTTTATCATGTACACAGTGAAACTAATTTTATGATGATGGAAACTTTCAAGCAGGAGAATGAAGTGTATTATATTAGAGAAATGTATAATTGTGTGAACAAAACTCTTGACTTTACAGATTCTACAGCCAATGCACAAACAGAAAAGTTGTTCTTGTTTTGGATAAGAGGCTTTTTTACTGTGGCATAGAAGTCACACGATATGACAGATGGAGAAATGCATTGAGGGGGGTCTATGGATGTTTTCCTAGTGAAACAGAATGCTGAGGTTTTGAGGTTTGAGTGAAGAAAAGAATAGGAATAGTCTGGAGATATTTAAAAGATTGCAGGGCCCATTTATGTACACCCATTCAGCACTCAAACTATTATTAATTTAACCTATTTCTATTAATCTGTGTATCGGCATGTGGCTGTGGCTTACTGGCTAAAGTTCTAGCGTGTGTTTCTGGCAGGGCTAGATGGCTTCTCTCTAAATCTGCCTTTCTTTCTCCCAGCATTCAGTTTAATTTTTCCTGCCTACCTCCAATCCATGTGAAGACCCAAGTCAGTTTCTTTATTAACCAATGGTATTCACAGCATACAGAGTGAAATCCCACATCACATGTGGGTATAGTTCAGAGACTGTGGCAGGGGCATGATATGATACTGAATCACAACTGTGATATTTATTTTTGATTTTTGTTTGTTTATTAATTTATTAACTGTAAAACATATGTATGTAATGTATTTCAATCACATTCATCCTTATTATCCTCTCTCACAGCCTCTCCTTTATCTGCCAAACCATTCTTCTCAACAAGTCCTCCTTGGAGTTCATGTCTTTTTACTTTTTTGTGTGTTATCTACTCATTTTATTACAGTTGCTTGTATGAGTGGGTTGCTATTTACTGCAATATAGGCAACTTTTCAGTGGCTATGTCACAGAAGAAAATTACACCTCCTCCCCTAGCAAGTAACTGTCCTTAGCCTTCATGGAAGGATGGGGATTCCAGGAGTCCTTCCCTAATGTAAGATAAAATGTTGATGGGCCTAGTTGTGAGCTGGGCTTGGTCAGGTAACCATAAGCATTGTAGGTTTAATATTACAACATGTATCCCACACCCAGAAGATGTTTTTTATGCAGCACTCATAGAAACTTCCTTACATTCTTTCTGCCTCTTCTTTGGAATTACTTCTGTAATTTTTTGTGAATCAGCTGTGCCATCATGGGGTGGGGGCTTATTTGTTATCTCTGTCTTCGTTTGCTCATTCACAAATCAGGGTCTCTGATGTTTTGTTTGAATACTCATTGAAAAAAAATGAATCTGATTTTCTCATTTCTTCCCTAAGCTTTCAGTATTTCCTTAGCTCCTTCATGTGTGTGTGTGTGTGTGTGTGTGTGTGTGAGAGAGAGAGAGAGAGAGAGAGAGAGAGAGAGAGAGAGAGAGAGAGAGAGATGAATGAAGTAGGTATGCATTTCTGATAAGTAGTAAATAAGAACTACACTTCTTTTAGAAAAGGGTATGTCTATAGGAATGTTACCAGGCTTTGGGGAAAGTCTGGTACCCTTGCGGGCTAAACAATTAAAGTTCAGCCACCCATTTTCCATAATGCAACCAAAAGATTCAAATTAATAAGTAAAATCATAAAGTTGGAGTTTCATTCAATGTGGAGAGATGGACAGAGAGATCCATTAGCATCCAGTATTCAGAATTTTACTTCGGTCAGCATGAGATTCCTGTGTAAATTTCATTTCCCTGTGTAGCCTTGCTTCAACAGTCCAGTCAGTGTGAAGTTTTGCTTAGAATATTCTCATTCCCTTTATGTCAGGTAAAGAGGGCCTTTTGCTTCCTTGAATGGATTTCTTCATCTAAATAAAGAACATACAGAACCTCCGAATTGTCTGTTCTTTTAGTAGACAGCTGCTAGAATGAACTATCTACAAACTATTGCCTCTTTATACCAAGTAGACATGACTTTCAAACATGATTGGCAACTTCAGTCACATGGAGAACTCAAGATTCTTGGCATCTACTTCCATACATATTGAACTATTATCTCTGAAGATAGAAGCAAGAATTCTACTTGTTTTTAAATTCAAGACAGGGCTTCTCCATAGCTTTGGAGCCTGACGTGTAACTAGCTCTTATAGACTAGGATGCCCTCAAACTCATAGAGATCTGCCTGCCTCTGCCTCTCAATGTTGGGATTAAAGGCATGCACCATCATTGCCTGACAAATTCTCCATATTTTATGATTTTTTTCATCCTGTTATACTTGATCTAAGTGTCTAGTTCCAATATTTATTAACTATATTTTGTTTTATGAGATTTTGAGAAACATGTCATAATCACCTATTTATCTATGTATGTGCATATGTATATTTTATTTATTTATATATTTATTTATGGGAATGGCAACCATGCCAGGGTGCACAAGTAGAGATCAGAGAAGAATGGACAGGAAAAAATTTCTCTCCTTCTACCAAGTGAGTATTTGGGATCAAACAGATTAAGCTGGAGACATAAAATGAGTGATAGCACAAGATATTTACTTTGTTATAAAAAGTTAAGAATGTATTTTCTAAAAGAAACAAAATTACAAGGGTACTTTTGAATATTAGGAGGACTTTCTCAATAAGGAAAAAGCATCTGGATCATTCATAATACAAAATCTAGGAAGTTACTTAGAGGTTGATTTTGAGACCACTGAATTAATGTTCTTTTGTGCACAGAGACTAGAGGTTAGTATATTCAATAATAAGTGAGAGAGTGAGAAAAATTATGTGGCATGGAAGTGGCAGCTACATTTTCCTCGCTTTTTGGAAGTGCATTTTGGAAGTATCAGTACATGATAATCAGTGTTTCTGCTAAAACAGTGTTCTTATGGAACACATAACATATAAATGTGCTTATCAACATCCAACTTCAGTTGGGTAAGTACTGTTTAATTTATTTCAAAGGTTGTAAGGTTTTAAGAAGCTTCTTAAAGCTTCTGGTGATGAATTAAAAATCCCTTAACTTCTTTTTATTGTGTGAACCAAAGAAGTTCAAGAAATTGCAGTTTTCCCTCTTTTCATAATAATGAAGAATGTGCTTTTTTCAGGCAAGCTAAGACTAATTAATATGTTCTCTGAATATTGCATTCAAATAAATCACATTCTTAAACATAATATGCTAGCTTGGATACATTTTATATTTTTCCAATACTTCTAGTGTAATGCATGTTTTAAAAAATTGTCTTTAAGAATTTTGGGTTTCAGTGTTCAGACACATATGTCAGATTAATCACATGAAGGCAGTGAAAGTTGAAGTTAAGAAATAATGCCCAATTTAGATATAGAAGAAAAAATTATTCATTTCACCTCTATCTAGAACAAGTTTAAAGTGTCAAGGTATATGTTTAACACTCTATTTCTTAAAATCTGCCATCTCCCAATTTTAGCCTATGAATTTATCAATGGGTACACTCCCTTTGCTTCTTATTTGGGCCCCTTGTAACTGCAACTTTACAAACATTTAGGAATGACTTTAACTCACTTGTGCCATTTAATACTCTGGACTTCTGAGAGAGTCAAAGAAGTTGACTAAATAAATTTATTTACTCACCCACCAAATTTGCTTTAAAAATTTATATGTTTTAGGGATTACCACAGAATCCTTGTAGTATTTATTTTCACTGTGTTAAAAATAAAGCCCATCCCAAACTCAACAATTTAAAAGAATAACCTTTTTTTTTAATCTTGTTTTTCTGAGGTATTTTTGTTTTGATTTGTACCGCTGGGAGTATTGTTGGTCTTTTCTGGGTTTGATCAAGTTATATGTACTTGAAGGGATTATTAGTTGTCTGGAATATGAAGTAATGGACAGTAATGGTCATAGAGTGTAATGAGGCAACATATTTCTTATCATCTATCACACTAGCCTAGACTTGTTCAAAGGAGATTGTCAGATTTTGCAAGGGCTCTCAATGCTTAAGTTAGGAACTCTCCAGCAGTATTTATGCCACATCTTAATAGTTAAAGTAAATTATAAGGCCAGCTAACATTTAGGAAGGGAAGAAATAGACTATACATTTTTATGGGAGTTTTAAAGTCACATTCTCAGGGGAGTGGATAGGTGGTTGACTGATGTCAGTTTTGTACTTAGTAGAGTATTAAAAATTCTAACAACCTTAAGTAGGTATTGCCTAAATTATTCTAGTTTTCTCCTTCTGTTTTAGTTTGTTGTTGTTGTTATTCTTAATTTCTAGACAGTTCCTGTGCACATGCTCCATGTAAGGTGTTTCAGAATTTTACTATTTTTCATCAATATCTTTTCATGTGTCCCAACCACCAACAGTGCCAAAAGAAATATAAAGGCTCAGGTGAATAGAACAACTTCTCTCCACCAAACCTCTAATCTCAATGATCACTTTGATATATCAATATCTGCTCTTTATTCATTTGCCCTCATATAGGAAAAACAAAGCAAGAATTCTTTTGCATAGAAACATTCCCTTTTGCTCCTAAGTGCTAAGTATCCCTAAGCTCTCCACATTCTCTGTGAATTATCTCCTATCCCTGAGGCAGTCAATTCTATCTACTGCTTCTATGCCAACAATTTACCAGTTATTTTATCTTTTTCATCTCAAACGTTCCCAAGTGCTTACATTAATATCAAGTTATTACTCTTCTATTCTCATTAGCATAGATACAGACTCACCAAGAGTCAATTTATCAGAAATGCAATGCACTTAAATTGAGAAGCCATAATTTTTGCAACAAGAATGAAATATTAAGAGAGAAAAAGCACAAAACTATCCCTGATACTTTTATCTAAATAATAATAATAGACATGTTCATGAATGCAAGAATTTCTTTATAATAAATTCATTTTTGCTCTAGTACTCCAAAGAGAATGAGCTTGAATTTTTACTTTTCTCTAGCCAATTTTTTAGTATCTGTAAAGTGCTATGATTAATATATCTAATTTATAATGAGTATGTATTTGGAAATGAGGAATAATTTTCAGACAATTGACAGGTGAGACTATTGTTAACATTCATAGCTAATGAAAATACAGGAAGTTCCTTAATAACATATGTATTTAATTATTATTAAGAATGACATCAGCATCTGATAATGTTCAAAGTCAATGTCTTATTTTCTTTCCTTATTTACCTTGATTGCTATATCATTTAACATAATTGTTTTCATTTTATTCATGAATTTCTCTCATTTTCTATATATGCTACTCTCCTTGTTTTCTCATCATTCTCACTATACTTTCCAATTAATTTTCAATATTATTTCTCACTTCCAATTTATTAACATTTGTTGTATACCATTATTCATGAACAGGACTATTACAAATAGCCTATACATATGTTCTCTGGAAAATCTCAGATGTTTTATTTTTTCAGCTACAATCAAGAAACCTGATTGGTCTCCAAAACCCAATGTAAACCTTATACTCTGTTCTATAAATATACATGGAATTGCCTACTTTATTATTCTAAGTGAGTATTTTAGAGATCTTTTGATTTGCTCTGTATAATATTGGTAAAATAATACTCTATCACAAATATGATCCTATGTAATTAAATTTCATTACTTGTATTTGTTGTGTGACTTTTCGTGAAAAAAAATGTGATCAAGTATCTACTCACCCCAATATGATTCCTCCCAAATCTACATCAGTTAATGAGCTGAGTTTAAAGAAAGTTACATACAAGAGGATGGGTTATGGTTATCAACAGAAAATCCAGGGACACTTGAGTGATGACTCATTAAAGTTGCATCCTCAGAGCTTCCTGTACAACATGTAGGTATTTTACTGAAGACTATCCTTTGTCCCTCACTCCATCAATTGTTTACTACTTATGTAATCACAGGGAGTATTCTCATAGGGTTCTCATGAATCTTGAAAGCTGTTGAAGTCTTATAATCCTTTCATTCCCCCTGCAGATCAGAATATATTTCTCCCATATATTTTTTCTTCTCTTTGAATGGGATGATAATACTTAGCTTTAACTTGAAAACTGTGCACTTGTGTGCTGAAGTGGCAAAACCATAAGATGCTTGGAATCTGGGTGCCTGAGCTCATGAAGGCCTGTCCACTAATGAGAATGTTCATGCAGATCAGAATATTAAAATTCATAACATATGGCTACACAACAAAAAATAAATAAATAAAACAAGGCTTGTAATCATAGTATTCAGAAGGTCAAGTTATCAGGACTTCAACATCAAATATAGGTTACCTAGGAAAACTCGATATGTTCTTATAACTATAGATGTTGCTAGTTATTTACCAACATCTTCATGCCTGTTTATCTAGGGCAAAACAAGATGACATTTCTTGCATCTTCTGCTGATTGAAATCTCTTCTGTGGAATGTGAACAGATGTAATGTCTATCCACTTCAAGAACAAACTTATAGTGACTAATAGGATTCTTTTATTAGGACCAACATTCAGCTTTATGCACACATATCTTACTTACTTTCAGGTGACTATTTTAGCCCACAAACATTTTAGTTGTTTGTTTCTCCCATATATTTTTTCTTCTCTTTGAATGGGATGATAATACTTAGCTTTAACTTGAAAACTGTGCACTTGTGTGCTGAAGTGGCAAAACCATAAGATGCTTGGAATCTGGGTGCCTGAGCTCATGAAGGCCTGTCCACTAATGAGAATGTTCATGCTGTAGTATTTTCTGCTTTCCCATTGCTGAGTATTTTATGAGTAGAATATTTTGAATTCCAATGCAGAGGCAGTCATACATGTCCAGCATTGCCATGAGACAAAGACTGATTAAGAATTTATTTCTAATAATAAAATGTTTCCATTCTACCAGAAACAGATGCAGAGATCCATGGCTAACCACTGGACTGAGATCCGAGAATACAATCAAAAAGAAGGAGGAGCGATAATATGAACAAAGGGGTTAAGACCGTTGTTGTAATGAGGGGCTCGGACTGCGTTCCCAGCGCAGGGCCCCTTGTGCCATCCGGCTCCCGGTGTGTACCTGAAATAATTACACGGAAACTGTATTTATTGAAATACTGCCTGGCCCATTAGCTCTAGCCTCTTATTGGCTAACTCTCACATATTTGTTTAACCCATTTCTAATAATCTGTGTGTCGCCACTAGTCGTGGCTTACCGGGAAAGATTTAGCATCTCTGACCTGCCAGGCTTCATGGCGGGCAGCTCTCTCTGACTCTGTCCCCTTCCCAGCATTCTCTTCTCTGTCTATCTAAGTTTTGCCCTAACAGAAGGCCAAGGCAGATTCTTTATTAACCAATAAAAGCAACCCAAATACACAAATACAGAAGGACCCTCCTACACCAGACCGTCATGGCGAAACCCACAAAATCAGCTGACCCAAACTAGTGGGAGCTCACTGACTCCAAACTGACAATTTGGCAACCTGTAAAGGACAGAACTAGGCCCCCTGAAGGCAGGTGGCAAAGGTATGGCTTGGAGAGTACATGGGGCCACTGCCAATGGGACCAGGGTCTAACCCCAATGAATGAGCTGACTTTGGGAATCCCATTATCTATGGAGAGATACCATGCTCAGTCTAGGCACAGAGTGGGGGTAAAGGGCCATTGTCCTTCCTCAAGGAGGTGATGGGACAGACTTAGCTGACTTCCCATGGGAGGCCTTAATGTCTCCAAGGAGCAGATGAGGGGTGTGGTGGGGGAAGATAGGGAGAGCAGGAGAAAAGGAGGGAGGAGAAACTTGCAATGGTATGTAAAAATAAATAGATAGGTAGATAGATATATAGATGATAGATAGATAGCATTTGTATCAATAAATATTCTTTAGTGAGTATTTTAACATATATTCTAATATGGGAAATAGTTTTTCCCCTGCACTTTCTGGTTGCGATTAGTGTTCCAGGCATGACATTTCTGTTGCTCATATAGGGAACTGTCACTTTTCCTTCCTTGATTCTTCTTCATTTTCAATGCTTTTAGTGTTCAACCACTGACTGAAGCCCTCCAGCTTGGACTGCTCTCTCATGTGACATATAAT
The DNA here is from genome assembly GCA_004026605.1 of Ondatra zibethicus. Lineage (NCBI taxonomy): Eukaryota > Metazoa > Chordata > Mammalia > Rodentia > Cricetidae > Ondatra > Ondatra zibethicus. The sequence goes on along the minus strand of PVIU01024055.1, from coordinate 10,064 downwards.
TCTCTGTGATGTGACTCCTGATGAACATTACTCTTAAGGGAACAAACTAAAGAATTTCTTTCCATTGTTTGTAGAAATCTTTACATTCCATTTGAAACTGAAGGACACTGGACAATGCTACTCTGTCAAGGAACCCAAACTTCGCAGAAAAAAAGGAAAGGCCACAAAAGTCTTGAGGTAATGGAGCTATTTTGCTTTTTTCCTCATATATGCCTTCTCTCTCATTCTATGTTTTGTGTATGTATGTATATCCACTATACATATATCCACTATATATACACATATATGGCCACAAATATGTATATACAAATATATATACATATACATATATATATATACACACAGAGAGAGATACTTATGGCTATGGCTAAATATATATGCATGTATATACTTGTGGCTAAAAACAATACACCCAGTGTGAATCTTCACACATTATGTTTATTTATTTCCTTTCCCTTTGCTTTCCTTTTACGTGCCCTGGCATTAATGGCAAACTTCATATTTTGAGGAATGGAATCTAGTGACTGACAATATTTGTACTCTACATTTTCTCTTTCTAGTCAGTCTTTCTGATCTCAAACATTCAACTTAAAAATAAACATGGGAAGTTCATTTCCTTTCTTTCAAGGTGTATTTATTTCAGCCATCTCTTTAACATTAGTTTAATTTTACCATCCAGGCAAATTTGGGTTTGGAATGAAACCAAGTATTACCTCATGGGAAAGTTTGTGTTCCCATGGACCAATATATCTTGGAATTAACCATCTGTATATACATATATATATGTATGTATGTATATATGTGTGTGTGTATTGTGTGGTTGTATGTGTATATAAAAGTCTACCTAGTGTTGTTCTTATGTGTGTATTTTTCAATAAGCTTAAAAAATATTTCCATATGACTTTTTCAAAAACCCTAGTGGTTATTTATCTTTTATTCATTTTTCTCCCTCCATATTACCCTCCCTCCACTCTCCTCAGTTACAGTCTTACATTATCATTACTCTAAACAGCTCCAGATGACATTCTTAATGATTGTTCATCCTCAAACCCTTAACCAGCCTTCAGCATCACCATCCACCTCTCTACCTGACAGTCTTGCTCTCATCTTCCCCACTTAGATTTGAAATTACTCGGTCTCTTCCATTGGCTGGCATCACTCAGACTGCTGATATCAACCCAAATATATATTCTCTCTCTCTCTCTCTCTCTCTCCCTTTTACATAGAAGTTTCATATATGGAACTCTGAAACAAGACAACTTCTCTTTCTCTCAGAGAACAACCTTTCTATTTAGAAGGTGGGTAATAGGGACTTCACCACCATCTGTAGACCCATCATTCTTCATGCCTGAACTTTTTTCAAATACAAGCCAAACTCTAGTGATATTTAGCTAGATTATTGCCATTTACATTGTTGTATGTAATAGGCTGACAGTGGCTTGTGAGTTAACCTGTCACTTGCTGTTTGAATGAGAAGTCCCGTGTGCAGTCTTTAGTATATGTCTAAGCTGAGGAAAAATCTACACCTGTAATTCAGTTTTAGCCAGGCCAGGCTCTAATAGAGAGCCTGATAGAGAACTCTACTGGACATATCAGATAACTAATGTAGGAAATACTGGGGAAGGACCAGTCAAGATTATATGATTGCCTCTCTTTTAGAATGTAAAAGGATGTTATCAGTTCCACCAGTTCTAACAAATTGTAAGAGAAAACAAGAGAAACATTCCAGAAACCAATTTACTTTCTGGCTGGGTTAGCAGTAACTATGCACAAATGTACTACATTAATCTTGATCCCAGGACTCAGAAACCCCAATATACTCTGCCTTTAAATTTTATAAGCCAAGTTTATCGAGATATTAGACAAAAGCTTCAAAATCTAGACCAGGTTCCTTTTTGTACTTTATTGACATGGACTTCAAAGTCTTTAATAACTATCATAAGACCTCAAAAACAAAAAGGGCAAAGTGCAAGGAAAGAGGAAACATGACAGAAAGGTCAGTGTTGCATCAATGACTAGTTCTTGCTTATCTCAGGAAATCCTAGAGCTCCATCTAGTGACGATAGACTTTAGACTACACCTTCATTGCTATTGTCATTTCAGTTTGCCAGGTCATTTTAGCTGGGAGTTTCCAAAGCTACTGGACTCTGAAACTTCCTAGAAGCAATGTGAAATCAACTGAGGATTCACTGGAAGTGACAATCTCCCTTTTATCCATGTGAGGAAATATTAACTTTCTTTCATGACCTCATGTCCATTATAAATGTGAAAATGGTCAAATGTTCTTAACTTTGTTCCTTTATTATAAACAGCCCAAGGAGGAACAAATTCTGTTTTTTTCCTCCTGTGGACTTATATGGCCTTGAGGCTATACAGGCTTCAGTACTCCCTTTCTCCATGTATGAGCCAAAGGAACCCAAAATGTGGAAAGGTGCAAAATTAAAATTCTCAAGTACATAAGTACACATTACACTTACAACCCTGAGGAGACATAATCAGATAGAGGTCTGCCTCTTCCCTATAGGGATTCAGCAACAAACAAAAATATGATGTCCTTTGCCTTTTCTGAATCCAATAGCTTTTCAGTTTCATGAGGTCCCATTTATTAATTGTTTCTCTCAGTGTCTGTGCTACTGGTGTTATATTTAAGAAGTTGTCTCCTGTTCAAATGCAATCGAGGGTACTTCTCACTTTCTTTTCTATCAGGTCCAGTCCAACTGGATTCATGTTGAGGTTTTTGACACACTTGGACTTTCGTTCTGTGCAGAGTGATAGATATGGATTTCTTTGCATTATTTTTACATGTGGACATCCAGATATGCCAGCAGCGTTTTTGAAGATACTTTCTTTTTCCATTGTATAGTTTTGACTTCTTTGTCAAAATCTGGTGTTAAAGGTGTGTGGATTAATGTTAGTGTCTTTAACTCAATTCCATTGATTCAAGTATCTGTTTTTATGCAAATACCAAACTATTTTTCTTATTGTAGCCCAATAGTAAAGCTTGACATCAGGGATAACGATGCCTCCATCAGTTCCTTTATTGTATAGGATTGTTTTAGCTATCCTTGGTGTTTGTTTTGATTTGCTTTGTTTTTACATATGAAGTTGAGTATTGTTCTTTTGAGGTTTTAAAGAATTGTGATGGTATTTTGATGGGAATTCTATTGAAACTGCAGATTGCTTTTGGTAATATTGCCATTTTTAATATGTTAATCCTATTGATCCATGAGCATTGGGAAGTCTTTTCATTTTCTAATATCTTGTTCATTTTTTTTTTTGTTTAGAGACTTCAAGTTCTTGCCTTACAGGCAATCACTGCTCATTAATATCCCTTAATGTCAATGGACTCAATTTCACTATAAAAGACACAGGTTATATGAATCAATAAGGATACAGGATCTGGTCTTCTGCTACCAACAAGAAACATATCTCAACTTTAAAGAAAGATATTACCTCAGAGTAATATCTGGGAAAAGATTTTCTAATCAAATGGACTTAAGAAAAAAGCTAGTGCAGCTACTCTAATATCTAATAAAAGAGACTTCAAACTAAAATAAATAAAAAGAGATGGAGAACAATATTTCACATTCATAACAGGAAAAATCCATCAAGATAAAGTCACCGCATGGTATTAATATTTTATATTATTTGTGGCTATTTTAAAGGGTAATGTTTCTCTGACTCTTTTCTCACTCCATTCATCATTTGTATATAGGTGGGCTAGTGATTTTTTTTAGTTTATTTTGTATTTTGCCTCATTACTAAAGGTGATTATCAGTTCTAGGAGTTTCCTAATAGAATTTTTGGGGTCACTTATGTAAACTCTCATATGATCCACAGATAGTCAAAATTTTGCGTCTTCCGTACAAATTTTTATCCACTTGATCTCTCTTTGTTCTCTCATTGCTCTAGGTAGAACTGTGAGTACTATATTGAACAGATATGAAGAGTTGGCAGCCTTTCCTTGTTGCTGATTTTAGTAAAAATCACTTTGAGGTTTTTCTATTTAATTTGATGTTGTTTTATTATGTTTAGGTATGCTCCTTTTACCACTGATCTCTCCAAGACCTTTATCATGAAGAACTTTATCAAAATTGGTTGAATTTTGACAAAGTATTTTTCAAAATCTAAGGAGATGATCATTTTTTTTTCCTTTAAGTTTGTTTATTGTTGGATTACAATGATAGATTTTCATATGGTGAACCATCCCTGCATCTCTGGGATGAAACCTACTTGAACATGTGGATGATTTTTATGTGTTCTTGGATTCAGTTTTCCAATACTTTATTGAATTTTTTCTTCAATATTCATGAGAGAAATTGGTCTCTAATTATTTTTCTTTGCTGCATCTTTGTGTGGTTTGGAAAACAGGGTAACTCATAAAAAGAGCTTGGCGATGTTTGTCCTTTTTCTATTGCATTGAATAATTTTAACAGTATTGGTGTCAGCTGTTCTTTGAAATTCTCTTTGAATTATGAACTGAAACCATCTGACTCTGGGATTTTTCACTTGGGAGATTTTAATGACTGCTTCTATTTCCTTAATGGTTATTGGTTTATTTAAATTGTTTATATGGGTTTGATTTAATTTTGGTAGGTGCTATCAAGAAAATTTTCCATTTATTTTAGATTTTCCAATTTTGTGGAGTACAGGTTTTTGAAATATGAACTGATGGGTCTCTGTATTTCCGCAATGTCTTTTGTGATGTCCTTCTTTTCATTTATGGTTTAGTTAATTTGGATATTCTCTTTCTGACTTTTGATTAGTTTAGATAAGTGATCGTCTAGCTTGATGATTTTCTCAAAGAAGCAACTCAACTGTTTCATTGATTCTTTGTTCTCTTTGTTTATTTTATATTGATTTTAAACCTGAGTTTGATTATTTCCTGATCCTCTTAGTAAGTTTGGTTCTTTTTGTTCTAGAATTTTGGGTATGCTGTCTGGTCTATAGAAGGAGTTCCAGTACATGCTCCAAAGTTACATACAGAAACCCTGTTTTAAAAAAAAAATAAAAAGACATTGATGTATTTAACATTTTCTTTGAACATTGAATCCGTTTATTTTATTGTATCATTAATACCTGAAGATTTAATGCCTGAAAGTTTAATGCCTGGCATTAGTTGGCTTTGGACTGAAGAGTGGGGCTTGTATGTTACAGACTCCTTTGGGGCAGAGCAATGATGGAGTGGCCTGCCCACAGGAGTCTTAGCTGCTGACTGGCTTCTGGGGCAGATGTATTTAATTCTTTCATTTTTTTTCTGTTCTGTATTGAGAATCAAATCCAGGATTTAATCATTCTATGTAAGTATTCTCCCACTAAATTAAAGCATCATCTTAAAGATACTGTCTAGGCTTTCCTTGAATTCAAAATCACTTTCATTCTCTAACGTGTAACATTCCAAGTACTAGTTTCTTACCACATAAATTATAGTAGATAAACCATTCTTACTTATGTACTTTTAAGCATAAGAGAGTTTTTGTGTGTATGTATTTGCAGCTAAAAGAGCATGTTGACTAAGGGTGAAAAGAAAGAATAATTTCACAATTACAAATGTGTACTGTGGTTTAACATGAGTTCATTATTTTTAAAATTTCTATTGTTGAATCTAGCAATGTTTTCAGATAAGAATTCTCCATAAAAAGTTCTAGAAAGCGTGATAAGTGTTTTCAGATTCATTTACTTTTTCCAAATCTGTGAATTTGTAACTATAATTATGCTTATTTGTACAATAAGTAAGTAGAACATAAAGCAGGAAAATACATTTTTCAAAGTCATATTTAAGTATGAACACTAGAAAGATTTTTGATGTTAACAAGTCTTTGGTGTTCCTGAAGAAAAGGTAAAAGTAACTAGGATGGTAGTCAGGATCTTGGATTCTAGTGGCAATGATTCATTATAGGTGAGCACAAAAGATCTCAAGTTTAATGTAGGAGCCTATGTGTAGTGGCATTTCATTTGTATTTTAATAAATAAAGCTTGCCTGAAGACCAGAAAAGTAAAACAGCCACATTGGCCCGCTTTAAATTCCAGGCAGTAATGACACACAACTTTAATCTCAGTAGCCACGCTAGCTTGACGTAGAAACCAGGTGGTAGTGGTGCATGCCTTTATCCCAGAACTAGAGAGGACTGTAAAATGGGAGGAGACAGCTCTCATGCTCAATCTCATTCTGAGGTTTCCTGGAGGCATTATCACCATTCTCGGACTAAAGTTGAGATAAGAGCCAGTGGCTTGCTTCTTTGCTTTTCTGATCTTCAGGTTGAACCCCAATATATGTCTCTGAGGGCTTGTTAATTGTGTGGCACCTGTCAAAAAACTAATCTGAGCTAAGATTAAAAGGAAAATATCTTGATAAATGCTATATTTAATATTTAATCTACATTATCATGTTATATTTCAGTCCTTGATAATAATTGTTGAAAAAAAATGAGTTAATACATTTGTGTTGCCTTTAAAAATTATGGAGATAACAGCTAAACATATAAAGTATACTTTAAATCATATCATTCATAGGAGTCATATAAATAGCAAAGTTTTCTTGTGATTTTCTTTCTTTGATTATTTGAGAGCTACCAATTATAGTTTTGTCTTATGCATCATGAATAGCACAGATGGTTACACAAAAAAGAGAGCTCATGCAACAATGAAATTCAAAATATCTGAGAAATATATTTTCCAGTGAGTATAGATTGAGAAATATCAGGAGTTATGATGTTTGAGCAAAATGACACATTTCCATATAATTTTAGAAGCTGAGCCTTCAATTGAAAAAGTTAAGGTGAGGGGAAATGTGATTGAAATGTATTGTATGAAAGAAGAATATTTTCAATAAAAAATGTTACAGTAAGATTAAACAGGATCCTCATTGGTACAATGGAGGGTTTCTTAGATAATTAGAACATAACAGGTAAAATAGTTGGGAGAATTAAATGTGGTAGCATATATTCTCAAAGATCTATCATGTTGTCTCATAGGTAGCACATAATTATCTATCACCCCCACAAAATCAAAAATACATACAACACAATCAGGGAAAATAAATAACCAAAACTCAAACCCCTTAACAGCAATGTTTTGGAACATTGGTTTATTTTGTTTTGCAGAGCACACATTTTCCGTACACTAAAGAAAGTTCCAGGATATTTACGACAAGTATAGTAAAACCGTAAAGAAGAGCCATGCATATTTATTCATGCCTGTTTTCTGAGCACTTGTGGGTAGAGACAGGAAGATTCAGAAATTTAATGGCTGCTTTCAGCAAGTTCAGGCCACCTTGGAATATATAACAAGATCAATTGACAACTTCCTATGTCTCAGTAAAAAGAAAGCATAAGAGAATATTGGGATATTTCGCTTCACTCTTTACTATATTCACCATAACACTTGCTTTAAATTATCTTATGAAAGTAAGCATCTTCTCACAGGTAATTTTTAAAACAGGGAAGCCTAAGTGTGTAAATGGGTAACTACGGGGAAACAATTCAGGAAGTCATGTTCTTAACAAACATTGTGAGTACATTTTGTGTATTTGATGACCATATGAAATGACTTATATCAATAAATATAAGACTCTAAATTGAACACATTAAACAACAGAGTTATTTTTTTCTGTCCCTTGGCAACAGTGATTTGAGTTAAAAAATTTCTTCATAAACGTCTTTTATCTAATCTTAAATCAGTTCAGCCTCCCTCAAAAGGCTTCCAAATTTTTTCTGTAATTTTATTCCCCTGGCATGCGTTGCCAACATTGAATAATAAAGTCATTGTAATTAATATATTTGGATATTATTTCTCCATAGGAAAATTTTGGCTTTATTTGATTCCACAATGAAGATAAACATAATTATAGCAACTTGTATTAGCCACTAGCCACTGTGTAAGATAGACTTCCTTTCTGACCTCTGTTGAGAATTAAACACTTTTGAAAATAAAACTTCCACAGGAACCATTGCTTTGAACACTTACTTGCCTTTTCCCAAATGTTTACAAAAAACACTGAAAATGTTCTGATGCTGACATTCTCATTTTGGTTTAATTTGTCCTTACTCTAATGATATTTTAAACTTACAAATGTTGGAGAATCTGCTTTTATTGTTAGTTGCCTGTTTAAGAAGCACTGCAGAAGTTTCTGCTCAAAATGGGATATTCAAGGTTTAGAATTTAATTGTCCTGTAGTACAAAATATCTCTTCTTCTAAGGAAACAATTTCTGAAAACATTTATAAATGAAAAAACTAACATAAGTTCTGGTATACTCTGAAATCTTTAAGACTAGGCAACAAACTATATATGTTGTTAGTTTCAGAATGCCTAACATGTTAGCAAGATGAATCTATTCTGTTATTTACTGGAAAAATCAATGAAAATGCAAATAAATGGTTAATTCCTACTTCAATTAACATGGCCATAAATTCATATTTTAATATAATTGATAAATACCAGATAAATGTCACCCTAATTTGTGTAATCAGAACCTCTCTATAATGATAACAATTGAGTGTGTACAATAAATTACAATGCTGTCTTCCAGCTATTTTAAATATTATCTATTGCCAGTGATCTGGGAACATTTCTATTAAATTGTGAAATAGTTCTGTTTGAAAGAAGTCTTCTCTGGAGGCCAAGGTATCTTTTACTTGGTCCATTAAATTAAACTGGCATCAAAATATACAAAATAATATAAATATAAAGAACAGGCCATCCCTTGATAATAATGGAAAAGATTATTCGTCATTTTTGGATACTGCAAATAGGGGCACTGGACTGATTTCTCAGTAGAAATTTTCATTGATAATTAACTGATAATGAAGATTTAACCTGTTGAGGCTACTGAGATAAAATTATCAATGTTAAGCAATGCTATTTTAATTTACAGAACTAGTATATTACTCTTTCAAAACAAATGACATATAAAGAGATGGTCCATATATTAAAGAGACTTTAGTTGTCTTGTTTTAGCTAATTTTACTAGAAGACATATGAAGCTTTCTGATGAAAACATTTTTTTACTATTTGTTTTAATGTATTTAATTCAGTTCATTAAACTTCTAAATTTACATCAATAGTAGCTACTTTGCATCACTGCAGCAAATTCACAACATAAACAAATAAAGAAAGAAAATACTTGTTTTGACTTCCAAATTCAGGGCTTTCATTCCATGGTGTTCTAAATTCATTAATAGACAATTTAGGAAAATACATGTGATGGGGTAGAATTGCTCACCTTATAGCAACAGGAAAACAAAGAAAGACAAGCAAGAGCAAGGGACAAAAATCACCTTTCAAAGTTCTGATCCCAGTGGGATATTTCCTGAAACGAATCCACAATTCCAAACAATTTTAGCACCTCTCAATTAATGTCATGAAATAATGAATAAACCACAATCTAATCCCTTCCCCAAACTCCATATGCAAACATTGTTGCATTAAGAATTAAACCTTCAGGACATGAAGAAAGCTCATAAGTGAAAATTTCTAATTAAGTCTAAATTGAATAAAAACACACAATAAATTTTTATCACAATTTGAAGCTTATTATATTAAATATACCGTTCCAAAAGTATCTGTTTTATATTAATTGTATTAAAATTATTTGGGTAGGGTCCACTAATGAGTGAGTACATACCATAATCATCTTTCTGGGTTTGGGTTACCTCACTCAGGATAACGTTTTCTATTTCCATCCATTTGCATGCAAAATTCAAGATGTCATAGTTTTTTACCACTGAGTAGTATTCTAATGAGTATCTAATCCACACTTTCTTGATCCATTCTTCCATTGAGGGGCACCTAGGTTGTTTCCAGGTTCTGGCTATTACAAACAATGCTGCTATGAACATAGTTGCACTAATGCTTTTGTAGTATGATTGGACTTCTCTTGGGTATATTCCCAAGAGTGGTATTGCTGGATCCTGAGGTAGGTTGATTCCCAATTTCCTGAGAAACCTCCACACTGATTTCCAAAGAGGTCGCACAAGTTTGCATTCCCACCAGCAATGGATGAGAGTTCCCCTTACTCCACATCCTCTCCAGCATAGGAAATCGTTGGTGTTTTTTATTTTGGCC
>PVIU01024054.1:0-26243 GCA_004026605.1 Ondatra zibethicus | reverse complement strand
CAACAGAGGAATCTAAAATGGCTGAAAGACACTTAAGGAAATGTTCAACATCCTTAGTCATCAGAGAAATGCAAATCAAAACAACTCTGAGATTCCATCTTACACCTGTAAGAATGGCCAAGATCAAAAACACTGATGACAACTTATGCTGGAGAGGCTGTGGAGAAAAGGGAACACTTCTGCATTGCTGGTGGAAATGTAAGCTGGTACAACCCCTTTGGATGTCAGTGTGGCGATTTCTCAGAAAATTAGGAAACAACCTTCCTCAAGACCCAGTAATACCACTTTTGGGTATATATCCAAAAAATGCTCAATCGTGCCACAAGGACATGTGCTCAACCATGTTCATAGCAGCTTTATTTGTCATAGCCAGAACCTGGAAACAACCTGAATGCCCCTCAATCGAAGAATGGATAAAAAAATGTGGTACATTTACACAATGGAGTACTACATAACAGAAAAAAATAACGACAGCTTGAATTTTTCAGGAAGATGGATGGAACTAGAAAGCATTATTTTGAGTGAGGTAACCCAGACACAGAAAGACAATTATCACATGTACTCACTCATAGGTGGTTTTTAAACATAAGGCAAAGAAAACCAGCCTACAAACCACAATCCCAGAGAACTTAGACAACAATGTGGACACTAAGAGAGACTTACATAGATCTAATCTACATGGGAAGTAGAAAAAGACAAGATCTCCTGAGTCAATTGGGAACATGGGGACCTTGGGGGAGGGCTGAAGGGGGAGGGGAGAGGCAGGGAGGGGAGCAGAGAAAAATGCAGAGCTCAATAAATATCAATAAAATAAAAAAAAGAAAGAAACTAACCCTCAGAAAATGCTGCCAGAGCTCAGTGAAATGTCCTTCACTGAGTCACACAAAATAAAAGCTGACAAACACTTAATGAATGTACACAATATGAAGGATTTGAAAAGTCAAGCAGAGACTCAGGTCTGTAATCCCAGTATCTGGGAGGCTGAGGCAGAAGAACTACAAGTTTGAAGCCAGCCTGGACTATGTAGCAAGTAGCTTGGGATACAGAGCAAGACCCTAGTTAAAAAAAAAAAAAAAAAAAAAAGACAAAATAAAATTTTAAAAAACACACACAGAACAACAAAAAAGCAAAAGCAAAATCAAAAAAGTCCTTTTTAAAAGAGTATTCAGGGCTAGAGAGACGGCTCAGTGGTTTAGAGTGCATCCTGATCTGCAGAGGACCCCCAGGACCACGTCTGGCAGCTCAGAACTGCTTGCAACTCCAGCTCCAAGGGGTTCAACACCTTCCTCTGAACTCCACAAGTACCTGCATTCATACGTGCACATACTCACACAGTACATACATATACACAGAAAGGAAGGAAGAGTCAGGTGGAGGTGGTGCACGCCTTTAATCCCACCACTCCAGAGGCAGAAACAGGCAGATCTCTGTGAGTTCAAGGCCAGCCTGGTCTACAGAGCGAGTTCTAGGATAGGCTCTAAAGCTATACAGATATACAGAGAAACCCTGTCTCAAAAAAAAAATAAAATAAAGTAAAAAAAAAAAAAAAAAAAAAAAGATGAAGAAAGGAGGGAGCGAGAGAGAAAAAGAAATAGAATCCACCACGGTGGTTCATTCTGGTATTGCCTAGCAACAGAGTCCACCACCTCTTATAATCTGGAAACTGCAGGAGCCATAAGCCTACAAGCTGAAAAATCCCTCAGCATGTGATAGCCGCTCCTTGACCAGAAAGGAGTGTGTTGCTGGGTCCTCAGACAGACCTAGGGACTGGGACCTTCAGACTGTACTCTCTAAGAAAGCGTTAACTTCTTGACGATTTCCAGTTACTCTCTCCTCCCCAGTGTTCTTTCTTGATCATACCTGCAACACTGCATTTGCATAGTCGTTGGCTTTTATGTTGTTCAGTCCCACGATCCCTGGCAGGTAAGTGGTGCCATCATATGCCCGGGACAATTTGGCTTGTTTGTCCAAGTTTGCAATTTGCTGCTTTGTGAAAGTAGGCTTCAACACATACTGCCAAGCAAAAAGAACACTCAGGTTGTTGTAAACAGGGTTCACAAGGCATATCCAGAAAATAAAACTTTCCTGGTCATGAACTCCCCACTACACACGCTAAGGCTCAGCCACCAGGGATGAGGACCGAGGGGGGATAAGTCCTCAACAGAGCTCACCTGCAAGGGGCTTTGTGTCTAACCCTGAAATCACTGCATCCCACCCCTGTCTTTACCCCACAGTCTGGTCAACTCCATAATCAATAGCTGCCGGAACCCCAGGGTTCTCAGGACTATGAACACAGGAGGAGCCCAAGTCTCCAGTGGGGTATTCTGTGTACCTAGCTCAAGAGTGGAGAACCTTCTTCCCTGCCAGGCTTCCAAGCCTCCCAGGGCTGTGAAGACAAGACAGAATTTTCCTGGTCACAGAATTATCATCATGAACTTAGTTTGAAACTTGAATTTATTATACTTTTTCACTTTCTTTCCAGATACCACCCTGACCTCTAGCAGGGCCCTTCCCAGAGACCCTTGGGATAGCTCACAAAACGTGCCCCACATCAGCAACCTGGGACACATACTGTGATATCCTCCAGTGAGGAATCGATGATCTCATAGTTGTCAGGAAGGCAGTAAAACTTGAGGGTGTGGAGGTTGAGGAAGACGTGATGGCTGAACTGGACGCTGTGGATGTAGGCATGAGACTTCAAGCCCCGGCCTGTGGGGAAGGGGGAAGGGCTGTCAGAGAAAGGCCTAAAGGACACACATCAAATTTGCTCCTGCCTCAATATTTTGTGCAAAACATGTTAAAAGCAAAAACAAAGTAAGTCCTATGCCATCCATGAAATTAATCTCCACATAAACTTCTCTCACAAAGAGAGCCAGAAAGAACACTAAGACATAAGTTAGGGAAATTAGTTTCAACACAAAAGTATACATATAGACCGGGTGGTGGTGGCACATGTCTTTAATCCCAACACTCGGAAGCAGAGACTGGTGGATCTCAGTGAGTTTGAGGCTAGCCTGGTCCACAGAGTGAGTCCCAGGACAGGCTCCAAAGCTACAGAGAAACCCTGTCTCAAAAAAAAACCCAAAAAAAACCCCAAAACAAACAAACAAAAGTATACATATAAACTAACTTCATATGTATCAGAAACTGGGAGTATCAAAAATATGTTATTTAATACATAAGAACATAAATACACACACACACACAGAGATACCTATCCTGAGGCTGCCTTCCCATCAGCTGTCTTCAGCTTCCACCTGCACCTATGTCCTCTGTCCTTGCTACATCTTTATGTTTTTTACTGTTTAGCAGTACTATTGTTAACAGAGTTTTTTTTTTAAAGATTTATTTATATATTTATTATGTATACAACATTCTGCCTCCATGTATGCCCGCACGCCAGAAGAGGGTGCCAGATCTCATTACAGATGGTTGTGAGCCACCATGTGGTTGCTGGGAATTGAACTCAGGACTTCTGGAAGAGCAGGCAGTGCTCTTATCCTCTGAGTCATCTCTCCAGCCCCCTCTGTCCTCATTTTTATCCACTGCTATATAGTCTAGCAGAAATCATTATTGTAGGATTTCTGATTGTTTTATCTGTCAACCTTGATCTCATATAAGCTCCCTACAAAATCAAAAATGTGGCTTCTCTTTTTTTTTACTTCCCCAGTATACTATGTACATGCATACTACTCTAAATGAGTACTCTAAATGAGTACTCTAAATGAGTACTCTAAATGAGTTAAAATAAAAGAACTAAATAAGTATTCTCAGGAGATGATGATAGGACACCTGCAAAACCCAGCATGTGAAAGCATGGGGCAGGAGGCTCAAGTTCAAGGTAAGCCTGGCCTACATACTTAGACCCCATCTCAAAACAGCAAAGATATAAATGCAGAAAACAGACTCAGAAACCTAGGACCTGGGTATGCAGCTCAGTGGTAGAACACTTGCCTAGTACATCTGAAAACCTAGGTTCACCGTCCAGTGCCAAAAGGAAGGAAAAGAGGGTGGGGGGAAAAGAAAGAAACTTAGAAACTCAGTGCCAGGAGACCTAGTGTTTTTTCACAGGACTAACTCTTTCTCCCTTTCAGATGTGCTCAACTCTGATCAAGGAGAAAACCTCCAGTTTCCTGGGAAGAAAGACAGAAATTATTAAACATGGTTCCCAAGAATAACTTACTTTCCACAAAAAAAAAGACAGCTTCAGAGTTTAACGCATTTATCATTCATGTCATTTATTTACCTTGAAAGTACTTGCCACACACCAGACAGGCGTACGCATTGATATGCGAGAGGGAGATAGAGCAGAGTTTCTCAAAGTCGAAGTCCAGCACACTCCTGAGAGACAGAACACAGGAACAATGAACAGGGACAAGGCAGTGGTGGCTCTACATGCCATAATGCCACACGCATCCTTAAGAGAATGCTTTAACATAAAACCACATATCCAGCACTCCCCAGAGCAGGCTCAAAGTGTCTGCATCAAACACAAATGCCCACGACACACTTTTTCTTTAGATTCATCCAACTGTGGATCAATATTTGGAAAAAGCAAGTTACATCTGCACTAAACATATGCAGACATTTTCCCCTTTGGCATTATTCCCTAAATGACTATTTTGCATAGCACTTGACACTGTATTTGGGATTAGTAATCTCAGACAATTTAAAGGAACAGGAAGATGTGCATTGAACATATGTAACTATTTAAATAGTGAATATATGTAATATATCTAACAGCCAGATTTTGGCATGTATCAGGGAGTCTTGGTTCCACTCCCCCCATGGATATGAGACCTTTTTTTTTTTTTTTTTGGTTTTTCGAGACAGGGTTTCTCTATGGCTTTGGAACTTGTCCTGGAACTAGCTCTTGTAGACCAGGCTGGCCTCGAACTCACAGAGATCCGCCTGCCTCTGCCTCCCAAGTGCTGGGATTAAAGGCGTGCGCCACCACCACCCGGCAAGACAACCTTTTCATAAAGGCCCAACTCCTCTAATTCTGGCACCCGGAAGACTGAGTCAGCAAGCCTTCAAGTCTGAGGCCGCTCCGGCTACATAAAAAGTCCCAGATCATCATGGACTATAAAGTAAGATATCAAAAACAAAGACCCTTCCATTATATTCAAATTCTTTGCAGGAAAAACAACAAAGAGAATTAAGAGTCCAACAGCACTGAGAGAGTGAGAGGACGTAAAGTGTAACACGTCTGTTGAGAGACAAAACATTCTGCAAGGCATGGTGGCACATACCTTTAATTCTAGCATTTGTGAGGCAGAGGCAGGTGGATGTCTGTGAGTTTGTGGCCAGCCCAGTCTGCACATTGCACTCCAAGCCAGCTGGAGCTACAAAATGAGACCTTAGCTCAAAAATAAATAAAAATTTTATCTTTGTTTAAAAACAAACAAACAAACCAAAAAAAAAAATGGCCAGGCAGTGGTAGACCACACCTTTAATCCCAGCACTTGGGAGCCAGAAGCAGGTGAATCTCTGTGAGTTCAAGGCTGGCCTGGTCTAGAAAGCCAGTTCCAGAACAACCAGGGATGTAACCCAGAGAAACACTATCTCAAAATAAATAAATAAATAATGAAAAGTGGTTGGGGGATTTTGCTGAGTGGCAGAGCATTTGCCCAGCAAACACAAGACCCTAGCACACACACAACAACAACAAAAAAAAAAAAAAAAGAAAAAATCCACGAGACAAAGATGAGTGAGCAAGCACCTGAAGAAGTTTAAGACAACACCTACGGGCTGGAGAGATGGCTCAGAGGTTAAGAGTACTTTCTGCTCTTCCCGAGGTTCTGAGTTCAATTCCCAGAAACCACATGGTGGCTCACAACCATCTGTAATGAGATCTGGTGCCCTCTTCTGGCCTGAGGGGATACATGCAGTAAGAACCCTGTATACATAATTAATAAATAAGTCTTAAAAAAATCTACAACTAGACCTGGTCACTAAAGCACAAAGCAATATGTGTGACTGCTCAACATAAAGGGACAACAAAGTCTTTTATGTCCACTGAATCCACAACTGTGAGAGAGATTTAATAGTAAATATTAATAGCTGTACTGTTGAGGGACCATTTAGCCACAAATGGTCATTGATAACTAAGCTCTAAATTTAGTCCCTGAACTGAAATATAGTTCAGTGGTAAAGCATGTCCAGCATGAGAGGCCTGTATGACAAAGAAACTAAGAAATCAGTACTCAACTGCTAAAGCCATATTTCAAACCCTCAAGAGTCATGTGTAGCCTGTGCGTCCTACAAGGGACAGCCCTTACGAAAAGCAATTACTGATGGGCTTGGTGGGGCACACCTGCAATCCCAGCACTGAGCAGCTGAGGTGGGGGGATAGAGAATTCAGTGTCAGCCTGGGCCATATAACAACCTTGTCTCAAACAAAACAAAACAAACAGCATTTTAAATGCAATTCTGTATTGTGGAGAGTTCTACTGGACAGCACTATCTTAGAAGATAGGCTGTAGACAACTGGAATCAAAGAAAATACAAGATAAGGGGACTATCTCGGCAATACACAAAAACCACATTTTGGGCCTGGAGAGAAGGCTCAGCAGTTAGGAGTAACTGCTGCAGACAACTGGAGTTCAGTGCCCAGCACTGAGACCCTCTTCTGGCCTCCACAGGTACCTGCACACACATGATACACACTAACTTGTGAAAGAACACACACACACAGCTAAATCTTAAAGAAACGGAAGTCTTGGCAACTCTTCTTCGAGAAGCCCACGCCCATGCTTAGGTGTGTCTTGCTTTCTTGTGAGTACCTCTTTCCCTTAACCCTGGGCTTAAGTCGATCTTAAAATTTCTTCAAAGTGCCTCAGTAACAAAGAAAATAATTATATTTTGTTTAATGAATCTTGAAAATCTAGAATAACATCCGATAAGTGGTGTGGATTCAATAAATATTTCAGTATGCTACTGTAACTTCAGGTACACATGTATCTCTTAGTTACAAAATAGAAATTCAGAATCAGTTAAAAGCTTTTACTATGTATGGATGTTCACTCAACAGGCAATGGTGACACATGTCTTTAATCCCAGCACTCCAGAGGCAGAGGCAGGTGGATGTCTGAGTTCCAGGGCAGCCAGAGCTACACAACAAACAAACTTTGCCACTCTGAAGGGACAACATGGAAGAACATGGCAAGAAGCACAATTTTTGAGGCAAAAAGGCTTAAAATGAGGAAAATTTGAATGAACTGTTCACTGCTCAGTTTGGAGAATTTTCTACAAAATTTTTACTATATTCTGCATATCAAAATCCACTGATTTTTGACTGTATGGAACTGGGATTAAACCCTGGGCCTCTGACAGGCCAGCCCAAGTGCTCCACTGCTGAGATATATCCCCAAGCCTTTCCTCATCTTCTTTCTATCACTGACCTGTTAATGGTATCCAGATATGGGCAGTGACGACTCCTCCGGTCTTCAGAATCCACTCGGCCATTCTTTGCTGAAAAGAAAGAGATCACAGACTTTGGAAACTTGTGCTGGGATGGAACTCAGTGGAAGAGCATGTAACTAGTAAGGGCAGGGTTCGCTCTTCCACAGCAACATAAATGGAGAGCAGGAGGACTACTCAAATCACAGGCACGTTGTGTTTTGTTTGTTTCTACTTCCCATGGAAATGGGAAAATTTGATCAACTAAGATTAGGATAAGCTTTGACTTTTCTTGTAGTGACAACATTCTAAGAAGGTACAAACTAAGAGTCGATCTGTTACATATATAACCAACAAAAGATTAATCCATTTATTACATAAATAAATCCAGGCAAGCAAGATGGCTTAGTAAAGGTACTTGCCACCAAGCCTAGCTACCTGAATTCAATCCCTGGGACCTACAAGGTAGGAAGAAAGAACTGACTGCCACAAGTTGTCCTCTGACCTCTACAAGTACACCATGGTACATGCGTACACACATATAAATAAATGTACTAAACCCTTTTTTCCACCATGTATGATGGTGTACACCATTAAACCTAGCCCTTGAATAATACAATCTATAGAATAATACAATCTCTCTCCCAAGGCTGTTGACTGTATCAACATCATTGAGAAGACAATATAGAAGTCCTACAACAACCTCCAGCAAAACCCAAGAGAAGCAGAACTGTCTCCAAACTACTGAACTAATACAAAGTCAGTACTTTCATCGGGTGCACAGAGATCTCGACTGAACGGGCTTATTCCAGATATCACAACAGGACCATGCATCTTAGGAATTTTGCAAAAAAAGAGGGGAACATCTGTAAATTTATCTGCAGAGCACCTGACCCACGTGCGCTATTCGATAAAGGGGAGCTGTGATGTATCGTGACAACGTGAAGATTAGAACTGTCTTCATCTGAAAACAGTCCTGCCTGGACTCAACCTCGGGCAGGGAAGCACAGAAAGTAAGGAAAAGTAAAAGGCAGGAGAAAAATGGGCATCTCAGAGCTCAGTAGAGGAGTCTAAGGTCATCCCTGGCTACAAAAGCAAGTTCCTGAGACCCTGTCTCAAAAAAAGAAAGAGAAAAGAAGAAAGCAGACGAGCGTGGAGGGCGCGCCCTGCCCGGCCCCGCGCACCTCGCACCTCCCGCTCGGGCTCAGAGTCCTCGTCGGCCTCGCGCTCCCGCTTCACCCTCACCGCGGGGGGCGCGGACGCCGGAACCTCCCGCGCAGTCGGCTCGGCTTCCCGCTTCACGCGGACCGGGCTGGTCAGGGAGCTCGCCGCCTCGGGCTCCCGCTCGCGGTCTCGCTCCTTCTTGATGCGACCCGAGCTACCCCGCGACTCAGACTCGCGCTTCCCGCGGGTGGAACCATGAGACTGCCGTTTAGACCGGCTAGACATCGCCACCGGCCGCTGGGAGCTTCCGCGCCGGAGCCGCGCACGCTGGGGACACGCGGCCAATCAGGAGCCCAGCTGGCCTCAGAAGCGCAGCTCGCTACGAGTCGCTGAGAGGGACAATAGACGCGGCTGGACCCTTACAGGCGCTACCCGCCCCGTAGAGACAGTTAGGAATCTGCTGCTTCACAGCTGCTCGTCACAGCTTAAAGAGATAGGAACCTTTCACAGGCTACAGTGATTGTAGAAGAAAGGAAGCTGGCATTCGAGATATCTTCAGGACAGTTTGTGTCTTGAAACGACAATCCAGAGATGTCCCCTGATCCCGGACTGATGACCTATACAGGAAAAGGAGTCAGTATTCCCAAATTATCTCCTTCATTTAGACTTCTATCTGGAACTTCAATTAGTACCATAGTTAGAGGGCTCTTGAAATAAGGAAATTGCAAATACTCTGCCAAGGCTCACTTATTGTTTAGCTAATAAAACTCCAAATTAAGTTTTACCACTGAGCCATGCCTTAGTCCCTACCTATTTGAACAGTTCCATTGAAGTAGAATTGACAGAGTACTACACGTTTGGTCAGTGCAATTTGCTAAATTGTGATGTGTGAACATTTGTGAATCCATTGCCATAATCCAGAGAGGAAACTTGTCTCACTCCAGAAATGCCCTTGTGCCCCTGTGGAATCCTACCCAAACCACTGGGTAACCACATTTCCTGGAATTTTATACTCAAGTGTTATACTCTCTCTGACCGGGCCTCTTTCACAACTGTATAGACAGTTGTTCCTTACTTTGCATTGTGATATTCCATCACACAGTTGTACAAGAGTTTGTCACTGTTCTAATAATGAGTTCCTTGTTTTCACATTTAAAACAAGGACTTAAAAAAAATAATCAACTCAGGCTGAGGCAGAAAGATTCCCAAAGTTTAAGGCCAGCCTGGGCTACAGTGTTAGTTCAAGACTATCCTGAGCTGTATAGCAGAAGGAAAGAAGGGAGAGACACCTGTACATATTAGACCCTCAAAAGCCTTGCTTCCTCCCATGAAGACAGTTAAGCAAGTGATCTGGGCTGGGACAGTGCAACACCAATGCTGCTGGACTAGGGGCTGGGTATGGGATGGGGGACTTAGCTACCTGAGAGACGGGAGGACCACTGGGGCTTGATGGCTGCCAGCTTAGCTACAGGTTCAGTGAGAGACCATATCTCCAAGAAAAGTAGAGAATACAAACCAGAAAACCTGGTATTCTCCTCTGGCCTACACCACACACTAAACACACACACATGTACATACACCACACAACACAAACACACAAAAGGAAGGAAACTTAGGCACAGTTGGATGAGTCAACCAAGTGGTATTTATAACATTTTCTTTTTTCTTCGCCGTAAAGAATGAAATAGTCATTTGCAGAGAAATAGTGAACCTAGAAATCATGTTAAGCGCATTCAGTAAGATTTGGAAAGATTAATCGCAAATACGGCATGTTTTCCCACAGGCAGAGCCTAGATTTAATTGTGTGTGTGTGTGTGTGTGTGCGCGCGCGCGCGTGATAAAGAACTATGAGACAAGTTAGAGGTCTAAAGGAAGAGGAGCAAAGGTGATGGGAATGACAAGATAACACTTTCTCATGAGCAGAAACTGCCCTTACACTAACAAAGCAGATACACATACACATATACACATACACACATACATTTGATCTCATAATGAAGTTCACTGTACTGTACACTAAATAACTAAATTTTAAAAGGATAGAAAAGAAAAACATGTCTAGTAATAGTTTTCAATGTTCGTGGACGACTCGCATTTTTTATAATTTCCTGGTACATCAGCTATAAAATCCTTCTTTCTGATTGGTGATATTACAAAGAAAGCGAAACTCCCGCCCTAACAGTGCTCCACTAGACCAGGTTCCTAAACTCCGAAAGCACTGGCGCCTACGCAACCGGAAGAAGTGCAACGGAGCCGGAAGTCGCAGTCCGCAGCCGGAAGTCGGGCTCCGTAACTGGCGGCTTGAGTTCCGCGGCCGTTTTGACGGTTGCTGCGGCTCTGCGCCCAGGATCCGGATGGAGGCGGCACGGGATCCAGGTCCGGGACTGTGTTACAAGCCCGGGGGGCGTCTGGACATGAGCCACGGCTTCGTACATCACATCCGCCGGAACCAGATCGCTCGGTACCGCCCCGCCCCAGGCCCGGCCCGGCCCGGCTCGGCAGGGTGACACAGCCTGACTCCCGCTCGGCTCCCCGCAGGGACGACTACGACAAGAAGGTGAAGCAGGCCAAAGAGAAGGCGAGGAGGCGCCACACACCCGCGCCCACGCGGCCCCGCAAGCCAGACCTGCAGGTGTACCTGCCGCGTCACCGAGGTAAGCAGCAGCCAGCCCGAGGCCCCGCCCCCTGGGCAAGCCCCACCCCCTGGGCAAGCCCCTTTTCTCTGTGTCAGGGCCCATGTCCCCCTTGTCACAGTCCTCGCAGAAGCCACTGCCTCAGCGCCCTCAGATCTCCGCTCCAGGGCTCGTGACCCCAGTTAAGCAACACTGAAGGTACATGGGACCCGACCAGAGACCACTGACCACCCGTGTGGTCTGCCATGCTGTGTTTTAATATTCCTACCACCTGGGAGAGAGAAAGCCTGGCTGAGAGTTAAAAAACAAACGGCCAGTACATAAAATGACATGAACCAAGTAAATGGCCTTTTCCCGCTTTTCCTGTGACCATAAACTAACTAACATTAACTAACATAGGACACCAAGTTTGTGTGCTGTTATTTATAGAGGGTTTAGATCCTGAGTACATTAACTCATTGAGTCCATAGGACACCATAAGCTGAGAACTATTATTTCTGTTTCACTGTGCGAAGAGGTGAAATGTTAAGTTGTCCAGCATGTCAGAGGTAGTAAATAGCAGAGCTTGGATTTAAACCCAAGCAGAATTCTGCCCATCCTTTCAGCTTCCAGTGATATGTGCTGGAGACATGTGCATCTTATACCTACTTTGTAACAGAACTACGGTAGAGTAGGGAAAGATAGGGAAGTTAAAATCCTGATTGACAGCTCCCCAAATGCACGTACTGTGTTCACAAGCATGCATACCTAGAGTCTGTCGGAAGCCTGGAGCCTTTCTTGGTGCCCTTTTTCTGATCATTTCCGTGGGTACGGGATTTAGCAGCACCCCCTTTTCCCTCTCATTCTGGTTTGCCCTTACAGATGGCTCTGCCCACCTAGTCAACCCAGACTGTGAAGAGTCCGGCGAAAGCAGCAGTGCTGGAAGCTCTGAGCTGGAGCCTCCTGGCCGCCAGCTCTTCTGTTTAGAATATGAGGCAGACAGTGGAGAGATCACATCAGTTATTGTATATCAGGTACGCCTTCTGGGAACAGCTGCAGCTTGAAGGTCCTGGGCCATGATGGAAGCTACTGCTAGTCCCTGAGCCGATGTTTATGTCACAGCCAGTGGGAAAACATGTTTTCCCCATGGGACTGCTGGGCAGTGACAGCAGGTACAACTTTCTCAGCACACAGCGATTCTTAGTTGGGTGGACAGCAAGAGCTTGTGACTCTTCGGTTGTGAATCACTATTACAGGGGACTCCTGAGAAATGAGAAGCCTTAAGCCAAAGAATCCTATGAGAATGCTGTCTAGAAAGAGGGTAGGTCACTTTCCTGAAAGAGACCGGCTCTGAGCTTCCTGACTCTTCCTCTACGTAGGATGATGACCCCAGAAGGGTGACTGAGGAAGTATCAGCACACTCACCTCTGGACCCAGCCATGCGAGAGGCCCTCAGGTTGCGCATCCAGGAGGAGCTTGCAAAGCGCCAGAGCCAGCATTGACCAGGCCGAAGGCTTCAGGCAGGACCCACTGCACTTGGCGGAATTTCGCCCAGGGAGCTCACCTCTAGTTTGAGGGTACCAGGACCAGTCTATATGGTCTTCAGAGATCCTTATCCTCCCTCTCCAAGCTGCTCTAACCACAAGGGTGTTGCAGGACCACATCTGGCCTACCTCCCAGCAGCCATTGTTTCTCATATATTGGCCCATTTGTCTGACCTAACATTCTGGAATTTTATGAACAGTTTTGGCTAACTTGGTGTTTTGGGAGCAGAGAGTTCAGGGAGAACCAGGGCTTAGGAAACTTTTGCACATGTGCTGCTATCTTGATGAGGTCATTTGCCAGGCCCTTTCATGAGCCATATTTGATATTTTGTGGTTCTTTGATGTTCTGCTTTCGTCCACCCAGCTTCCCCTAGACCAGTTGTCAGTTTTCCTTTCTCCTATCTTTTTGCCATAGGTAGAATCCATTTCCCCACCCTCCCAACAGGACTGTTTCTCCACCACTCAGGAATTTGGAAGTGGGGATTCTGGGAGCCTGCTTTCCTACCAAGTTCTCCAAGTAATTCTGATGCCAATAAAAAAGGAGAACTTTGTTTTTGAGGCCTATTTGGAAACAATCTCCTTCCCCTTCCATGACTTTCCCAAGCTGTTCATATGCCCCCTGCTTTTGCACTGTGTAGAAGGCTGTGTAGGAGACCTAGGAAGAAGATGCTGAGCTAAGCTTCAGTTAATCTGTTGAAAAACCCGCCTGCTGGGAGTGATGGTGCACACCTTTAATCCTAGCACTCAGGAGGTAGAAGCACGCAGCTCTCTGAGTTCAAGACTAGCCTGGAACAGAGGGAGTTCAGGACAGACAGCCAGGGCTCTGAAGAGAGACCCTGTCTCAAATGGCTAGGTCTACCAAATTCACTCCCCAGCTGTAAACAGACTATACCTTCTGTTCAGACTAGAGGGGAATTATCAAAACAAATTTGAAACTAACTCTCCAATTATGGTTTAACAGTCTTGAATTACTGAAGTTGGGAAAGTTGACAATAGGTATAATTGCCTTTGCAGGGGTGGGGGGGTGGGGGTGGGCTCTAGTTGCAAAAAGAGAGAGAGAGAGTCCTAAAGAACACAATAGATGAGTGAAATGAACACTTCCGCCCGATGTTTTCCTGCCTCCCAAGGTTATGTCTGAGCATGGCTATGCACACTTGTAACCCCAGTATGCAGGAGGCCAAAGTAGGAGGATTGCTGCAAGTTAAAGGCCAACCTAAGTTGTTTCAAGGAAAAAATAAATGTAACTTAGGTCCTCTGGGTAAAGATCTCCAGACATAGCAGTTTTCCAACAGGGAACATGTTTTCCAACACAAGATTAGGCTAAGGTCTGAAGTCCACAACACATCCTGTGCACAGGAATTCAGAGGCACTAGGATTTCCAGGAAATGAGCCTAACTTCAGCAACTTGAAATGTGAGTTGTAAAAGAGCCTGTGAGCACCAAGACTGCCTACACCCAAACCCCCGCCCCAGGGGTTTGTCTTCTATATGAGGCTCTCAAGACCCTCATTCTAGCTATCAGCTCAGTGGTTTTTCTCTTTAAGGATACTTAGGGGCTGCTGGATTTTATCCCACTCTGATGAAAACAGATGTAATGGGGTTGGGCATCTTGATGCCATTAAAACAGTAAGTCACAACTTGCCATGCAGAGGAATTCTGGGGCAGTGAGTTAGGTGGTAAGTTAGAAGGGCCTGGTTGTGGATGTGACTGGGGACCTAAGTGCTCTAGACCCAGAGAGCTGATCCCAGGGTTAAGTGCCTTAAGCTTGTTGGTCCTAAGCCCAGTTCTGCTGTCAAAGGAAAGCGCCTTTACTCTGTACTTGGGCACATGTGCTCTCAGTGCCTTTGGACCTGCATGGTTAAATTCCATCCAGAACCACCAGGGTGAAGGAGGTTCTGCCAAACTCCACGCTCTTCATCCAGCAGGTCATTTTAGTCTCCAGTTAATCAGTCCATTTTCTGACTTGAAACACAGGATTCACTGGAACTCTGGCTGCTTTGGGGGTTTACATTCTTAGAGCTTTCTTTCCTATTTCCTGGTTCAGTTATTGAACTTAGGAAAAAAGACCTGAAGAGGAATCTGAGGACCCAGCACCTAAAAATTTGCCTCTATTCCCATTTCTTGGAAAAGGAAGAAACAGAAGAACACAGCATTCAGTGTAGTCCTTTTATGTGTTTATGTGAGCCTCACAAAGACCTCAAAAGGGAGACTGATAAAAATTCCTCTAAGCCTTTTCTTCCAGAAGCATTTTGCTTATCAGGTGTATGAAAGATTTTCTAGCCAAGAAAGCGCTCTTGATTCTTAGCTTATTTGTCCTAAAGCTGCAAACCTGTGCTCAACTGAAAGTGCATCATTCTGAGCCAGCCTGTCGGAGCTGCTGCTGTTTCTCCAGGCACCCCTGAAATGCCTCCGGGGGCTGTGTCTTCATCCTTACAGCTTGGCTGCATTGCTCTGCTCTTCTCTTCTGGGATCCATGGTAGTACTGTTCAGTTTATTTGGCAGACCTGCTTCTAGATGTCTCTTAGCTGTTTCCAAACTCACAGGCCATAGTGAGCTTGCAGAACTGTGCCATGTTGTGGCACAGTAGAAGCAGTGTGCTATAGGCAGGACTTCACAGCAAACTGCTTCAGGGTCAACACTCATTTGAGTAGATAAGTTCTTGGCTGTCTTTTTTTTTTTTTGGTGGGGGTGGGGGTAGGATATGGGGGCAGGGAGGCGGGGTTAGGTAGGCTAGCACGTGCCTGTAATTCCAGCATTTGAGGCTGAGGTGAAAGGATTGCCATATAGCCAGGCATGGTGGCACACGCCGTTAATCCCAGCCTGGCCTACATAGCAAGTTCCAGGATAGGCCGGACTACGTAGAGAGACCCTGTCTCAACTCTCCCATCTTAAACCCCCCACCAAAAAAAAGATCCTTGAATTTGAGGCTAGCTTGAACTACATAGACCTTGTATCAAACAAAAAGTCTCATTCCTACTCTGCGGAATGTTTTTCCCCTCAGTTCTTAACTAGAATTAAGCCTATATTTCACAGTTTTGTAATTCCTGGGTCAGAGTTTATGTCATTTGTGAGAGAGCTGGTTTCGCGAGGGGCCTTGGGCTATGCAAGTAGAAATGATAAAGCTGGAGTTGTAGCCCACTGGCAAACATGAAAGTCTCTGAAGAGTGTAGTGCAGGAAGGGAAAAGATACAAAGTGTATATGATGTGAGTAGTGTATGGTCCTCTTTACAAAGTGTATATGATGTGAGTAGTGTATGGGCTGCTACAGTCTAACCAATGGTGGGTCTAGTCTGAATATGGAAGAACATTCCATCTCTTTGGTCTTCTGGGGTGCACTGCCAACTAGATCAACCCAGATAGCTCAAACCCCTTTGGGGTAAGTATGCCAGCCAACCTGCTGTGTGTTTGACAAGGTCTGTTAATGGCAGGGTGGTGCTTCCAGACAACTCAAATTTAAATGAGACCTTTGTGTAAAGAACAGTTGACTTTCCTACCTCTGAGCTTTTTGGGAAAATCTTGTGGAATGTTGACAGTTATTTGAAACCTTAACACCATCGTATTCCTATCCTATCCCTGGGAGCCCTAGGCATCCAGCCCAGATTTCCATAGGAGCTGGAGTGAAGCCTGAAAACTTTCCTAGTAAAGGGCTCCTCTTCCCAGAGTCAACCACACAAGAGGCTGGGTGGGAGTAGTGGTGAACAGTTCATGAAACTCAGACAGGAGGAGCACTGTCCATTCGAGAGCAGCCTAAACTAGACAGCAGAAAACAAAACAAAGCAGACCCACATCGGAGCGTACCGGCTGTGTGGTGCTAAACAGAAAAAGCCATACATTCTCACTTCCGGTGTTCTGTAGAAATAAAATGAATCATGAAAATTGTTTCAAAATCGTGGAAAGTACTTTTTTAACCAAATAAACTATTTTTACAGCACTGTTTTTGCCAAGAGTTGTGAAATCACTTGTGTACTTGGGGAGGGAGGTTAAATGCCTGCCCTAAAGTCATTCCACTACCGAATCAGCACTGAAAATCTCACCTCTTGCTGGGGTCACTATTTTAAGAGCTGCTCTGGTCAGAGTGTAACAGCTAGACTCACATAGCATCAAAGTTGAAACTTGTAAAGACATCTGGTCCTACTGTTGTCCTCTTAGGCAGCTTCCTCCTTCAGATGCCCATAAACAACCTGATCCTCATCTTAAGAGTGATCTGTTGTAGGGATTATTCAGGTTGACATAGTAAACCTCAAAGTGCTTCCAGTGGCAAAGCTCCAGAGTGCAGGTGACCTCAACACCATGTCAGAATAGTCAGCAGTACCCCCGGGGAGATGGGATCGAGAGACAAACCCAGCTCCGTGGATATGGTGAGTGTTAGGAATCACAGAGCTAAATGCCAAGGCCATGGAGTCCTGTAACAGCAGTACTAGGACAGAGGCAGGATAATAGTCAAAAGTTAAAGGCTAAATTGAGCTTGGTGGAGCATACTTTTAATCCCAGCACTGGGGCAGAGAGGCAGAGGTAGGTAAATCTCTTGAGTTCAAAGATTATATAATTTGGGGGCTAGAGAAATGGCTCAGCGGTTAAAAGCACTTGATGATCTTCCAGAGGACAAGGACTCAATTCCCAGCACACAACTGTAACTCCAATCCCAGAGGATCCATTGCAAGGATGTGGTGCACAGACTTGCAGGCAAAACACCATACATAGAAAGTAATAAAATCACATATAACTTTAAAAATAAAAGGTCACCAGCCAGATACAAGGAGTTCCAGCAGCAGACCTACACAGTCCCTATTTTGAGGGGAAGAAAAAAAGCTAACCAGGTGTGGTGCTACTGCCTGTAATCCTAGCACTCTGGAGGCCAAAGCCAGAAGGATCATTAGTCTGAGACTAGTCTGGATTACATAATAGGACACTATGCGGGGGGAAGGGAGAGCAGCTTTCAGTGATAGGTCATAGTCCTGTTTGAACATAAAAGAAAGAAGGTACCTGTCTAGGTCGGAATGCAGTGGGACAGGAAGATAACTACTTCTGTGTTACTGAGAGCTGTACCTTTGTCCCTACAGTCAGAAGCTGGGCTGGATTTTATACCCACCTCCACCCCTGTCGATTTAGCGAAGCTTGTCTTGTCCAATAATCATTGCACAGTCATGTTTCTCAATCTTGTTTTCCCTAATAAGTCCTGGTGGTAAGGGGGAAACAGCCATTCGGTGGTTTCCTACACCATTTCTGTCCTCCATTTGGGTCCCGGAAAGGTTTCTCCTCTTGAAGCCCCAATCCACAGCTTGTTCTGCTCTATTTGCTTTAGCACAAGGGACTTTGTGAAGCTAGCCTTGGTTTCACCAGTCTGAGTATCTCCCACTTCTACCAGCCTGAGACTGTGCCCCCTTGGGATAATGACCTGTCTAAGAGTGGTCTCATGGGGACCCCACTGCTGGGCTGCCTCATAGGCAGAGCCAAGCACACCTATCACCACAAGACATAGCCATCCCCTTCATGGAGAGAATGTTCCGGGTACACACTCAGCCCATCAATTGAAGGGAGACTAATGGATAATTTATTCCCTGTTAACTCTTCCCAGATTCCATTTAGTCCCTCACCTTTCCCTCTAGCAAAGAGCACCCGGGTGTGTTCATCTTTACTGGCCCTACACAGGCACCTGCCTGTATTTAAAATGGATATCCTTTAGTACCCTAAACCTTATTTAAGTGTTGCGTCGTTAGTCGGGAAACATCTTGAACACAGTGACTTCTGGCCAGTACTCTGTGTTCTTGTATGCCCCCAAAATAAAAATAAAAGCAGCCCTCTTCCAAAGTTTGCTAATGGGGCGGGTCGGAGGGAAGCGGGTGGGGTGGGCAAAACCAAATCCAGTATGCTTTGGGTTTCCTAATTCAGGTCCAGGTTTGGTGCTTGCCTTCTCATCCACCTGTCTCATGCCTATCAAGACAGTGGCAGGCTTAGGGCGCCACATTGAGGTAGGGGAGAGCCTCCCCAAAGCCTTGACAGTCAGCCGAGGCAGTGGAGGAAGGCTTCTTCCAGCCACGTGCACGATGACAGCCACAGGCTACAGTCACGGGCGGAGCTGCAGGGCCGGCTAGCCCGCACTCCCACCGCAGGAATGACAAACACAACTGCCCTCTAGATCTCGGTGTCAGAGGTGTCCGGGCCATCGCCCCCGGCGCCCAGGTCCCCTGGACTTAGGGTACCGCCCACGTTTCCCCCGTGACATTGCCGCGGGGGCTCGGGAGTTGTAGTCTCGGGCGGGGCGCCGGCACCGGGGCCGGGGCTACGCGGACTCCACGTCCCGGCGGGCGGCGCGGCGGGCCTGGGGCCGCCAGGGGCGGGGCCGCTCGGCCCTTTAAACCTTTCAGGGCTGCTCCGAGGGCCGCAGCTGGAGACGCAGCCACGAGGGGGCCGAGCAGGGAGCGGCGGCGGCGGGGCGCTCCGGGGAGGTGCGTACTGGACTTCTTTTCTCTCTCGGCCACCAACGGTTCGCCTTGGGGAGCCGGGCTCTGGAGGGAGGGGAGTTGTCGCTGGTTGCGGACTCCTACCCAAGCTGGGGTCCCTATGCCTACCCGAGCGAGACCCGGTCGGGTTTCCCTCGAGAACCCGCCCCTTTGCCGGGGCGCGGTGGTCAGGTGGTTTCCCCGCACGCCAACGCCTCGCAGCCGCTTTCTCGGCCCGGCGAACCCTTCCAGGCTTTCCTTGGCATGATCCCCTTGATTGTCCTAGCTCCAGCCTTCACCGAGCCGGTGTCCCTCAGGCCGGGGAGCGTGGCTCTCTTTCCAGATGTTACAGCCCTGCCCGAGGGTCTCAGCGCGCCGGTGGCATTTGAGTAGATCGCGGAGGCCCCAGATGGATAGCCAGAGGGTGCCACGTTCCGACTGGGGCTCAGCCCAAAATCTGGACGCTCGAAAGCCCAGGGAGAGCTCTGGGTGAAGTGTTGCCCACCCTCCCCCTCCCCCCGCCCTGGCCAGTCACCAGACCCTGGACCTTGATCTCTCTCCCCCACCAGGCCAGGGCAGCTGATGATTGTGGCTGAAATACCTCAAGGTAGCTGGGCCTGCCCCCTCTTCCCCACCTACCTGTTGTCCTTACCCCCAAACTACCACCACCCTGGCTCCACTCCCTCATGACCGCCTGGATCCTCCTTCCTGTCAGCCTGTCAGCATTCTCCATCACGGGCATATGGACAGTGTAAGTAAGAGGGGTGCGGGTCGAGGGGGGCTCTAACAGGACCTTGATGGCACATAAAAAAATCTGTTGACCTGTTTGTAGGCTCCAGAATGGTGGGTACCCAGGGTCACTCTGTCTCCAAAGCTTGGCCTGATTCCTGGGCACACAGCCTCGTAAGACAAGCTGGCACCACTGCAGTCCAGCAAGACAGCTACGACATACCCTTCTAGGCAGGACAACCTCCAGAGGGTCTTTGGTTGGAGGCAATTCTGCAGGGTCTGCTATAGCATCAGTACCTACCTCCTCACCCCACCAAATGACAGCAAGGACAGTGAGGCTGAATTAGGGCAAAAGTCAAAGAGCCAGTAGGGGTGGCTGGGCCTGAAGAACCATGGGAACAGAGTGACAGTTCTGCTTCCACAGGTATGCCATGGCCGTGATGAACCGCCACGTGTGCCCAGTGGAAAACTGGTATGGAACACTCTGCAGATGACCTCACTCTCACGTTCCCTTCATCTCTGTCCCTCTTTGAGCCCACAAGCCACATGGAGACCATAGACCTCACTGTTGTTCTGACATTGGTCTCCAGGCATGACATCCTGCCCACCCACCCACTTCCCATCATCCCTTCATCCTCTTTACTTATGCTCCAGGAAGGCCCTGGGGAGGTCGGAAAGATTTCTCTTCGAAGCCTAAGGCTATAGGCCAAGGTTTTCAGATACTCCTTCCCCCAGTCTACCCTGTGTCCTACCTGCCAGGTCCTACAACGAGTCCTGCTCTCCTGACCCCACTGAACAAGGGGGCCCTAAGACCTGCTGCACCCTTGATGACGTTCCTCTCATCAGGTAGGTCCTGGGAACTGGGCAGACTCTAGGTCCCTCCGCACTTCCAGAAACCCCCTCAAGCAAAGGACTGTCTCTGGATCTCAAGAAGAAACATACTTAGCCAAGTAATATTACCAAGGCTAGTGGCAAAGGGCTGTAATCCTAGCACTTGGGAAGTAGGAAGATGAATTCAAGACCTGCCTGTGCTATGTGAGACCCTGTCTCAGGGAAAAACAAAGACAAGGGAACTTGGGCATTGAGTATGTAGCTCAGTTGGCAGAATGCCTGCCTGGCATCCACAAAACCCAGCACCACATAAAACTAGATGTGGTAGCATATGCCTACAATCCCAGCACCCCGGAGAGTAAGGCAAGATCAGAAAGTCAAGGTCATCCCAGCTAGTTTTTGGCCAGCCTGAGCCATGTAAGACCCTGTTTCAAAGAAATAAATGCACTACTTGCTATTCCTAGGACTGGGCACTCTGCCGAGTCTTATATGCCAGTAGTGCCTTTCCATCCGTCTTCAGGTTAGGATCTGTTCTTTTCACCGCTTTTGATATGGAAACAGAGGCTTGGAGATACTCATTCAGGTCATACAGCTAGCCAATGAAAGCACCTGGATTTAAGGTCAGCACTTATGAGTGCCCAAAACAAGTTCAAGGAGATTTAGACCAGCTGCAGGACTCAGCAAGGAGTCTCAGATCTGCCAGGCACTCTGGGACACCTCTTTATCTCTCTTACACTTGAGCTCTATTTAAATCAGAGGCTCGCCTGCTGAAGGACCAAGATAAAGCCCCCACGGGGTGTGGAGGGCCATGGGTACTCCTGCCTCACTGTCCTCACCCCTCCCCTCAGCAAGTGTGGAACATATCCCCCAGAGAGCTGCCTCTTCAGCCTCATTGGCAACGTGGGTGCTTTTATGGGTGAGTGATACATCATGCCCCTACCCTCATCTCCAGAAAAACCCAGAAACGTTTACTCTGATCAGCCTGCCCCATCACCAAGAGCTGATGAGGGGGCAACTTCTCTCCTGTTCATTGAAGGCCAGATGCTAACTAATCTTAGCTGCCCTGGATAAAAGCCTGGCCCTGGGGGGAAGGACACAAAAACAGTCCTACCTACTTGTCCACAACCTTGTAGCTCTCAGCTCTCAGAAAGAGGCTGGAGGGCAGGCTGGGAAGGTTGGAGGAGGGCAGGGAACTGGCCACAGCATTACTGTCTTCCCCTAGTGGCCCTGATCTGCTTCCTTCGGTATGGGCAGCTCCTGGAGCAGAACCGGCACTCCTGGATTAACACCACTGCACTCATCACAGGTTGCACCAATGCTGCGGGCCTTGTGGTGGTCGGCAACTTTCAGGTGCCTCCTCCCCACCTCCGCTTAATAGGGTCTAGCTGCCTGTACAGGCAGCACCTGGAAGCTGATCCAGGAAGGGAAGGGGTGAGGAGGGAAAGAGGAGCGATGGATGGGGAAAGGGGGCGGGGCTACTTCATGGATTAGCCCCTGTTTGAGCCAGGTGGACCATGCCAAGTCTCTACACTACATCGGAGCCGGTGTGGCCCTCCTTGCTGGGCTGCTCTTTGTGTGCCTGCAATGTGTTCTCTTCTACCATGGGGCCACCACCACCCTGGACCTGGCTATGGCCCACTTGCGAAGTGTGCTAGCTGTCATCGCCTTCATCACCCTGGTCCTTAGTATCCTTCTGGGACAGGGTAGCCAGGACCTCATCCCCTAGCTCAACCCTTCTCCCACCCAAGTCGGGGGGTAGGGGTGGGAACTTGAGCCTAGTAGTCTCCTTATGAGGTCTGAGCCTTTACCTCAGCATACTTAAATATATGGGGGTGGCCGAAGAGATGTTGCCAAGTCCACACATCCCACTGAACCTTTCCTTAACCCTACTCCAGGTGGAGTCTTCTTCTTCCACGAGAGTTCTCAGCTACAGCATGGGGCTGCCCTGTGTGAATGGGTGTTTGTCCTTGATATCCTCATTTTCTACGGCACCTTTAGCTATGAGTTTGGGACAGTCTCCTCAGGCACACTGGTGGCTGCACTGCAGCCCACCCCTGGCAGGGCCTGTAAGTCCTCTGGGAGCAGCAGCACCTCTACCCACCTCAACTGTGCTCCCGAGAGTATTGCCATGATCTGAGTCTGGAGGGTGGCTGGCCCAGCCTCCGCGGTACCCATACCCTCTACCTTCTTTGCATTTCTTTTGTACCAAAAACAATTTTTAGAGTATTGTTGGGATCTAGGCTTCCTCACTCTTGGAGAAGTGGCCATCCAACATCCACCTGTGCCATAGAGGAGCGTGGTCTCGCCAGCTGCTCTGCTCCATGTCCTGTTACCCCATACCAGAGTAGTATTTTGAGTTAAAGGTCACCGTCCTCAGTTGCCCTGCCAGCCCTTCAGGTGCCTTCTACTCCCAGTGCCAGAGCCAGACCACTGGGGTTTCCTGCTGCAGGAATTGGGGGCTGGGGCAGTGGGGGCCCATAAGTCTAGATGATGGGAGGAGCATGCCTTAGCCTAAGGGAAGGCCCACCCAGCTGCATTTGGGTTCTTCACTCTGCCCCTCACTTCCTTTAGGGCAAATAACACAGCAGAACCACATGAGTATTTTAGTACTTTTTTATATCTATTAAAAGAATTCTAATTTGCATGTTTGCAGTCTGTTCTGGAGAATCAGGGAGGGTCTGATCCAGTAGGTAGGGATGATAAGAAGCCCTTTCATCCCGGAAAGATTCTTGAGTGTTGCCAGTAGCTAAGAGTGACAGGTGCCATCTAAATACATCAGAAGGGTCTGGGCATGGTGGTACATACCAGTAATCCCAGCACTGGGGAGCTAGGAGGTAGAGGCGGGAGGATCTCCTAAGTTCTGTGTAGACCAGGATCAGCCTGGTCTATACAGTGAGTTCCAAGCCAGCCAGGACCACACTGAAACCCACTCTCAAAACCTTGGCCCCCTTTATGAGTCTAAGCCAGCTAAAGACCTGGCTTGGCTTTGTAGTCTCATTTCTTTCCCCTGCCCAGTCTGCCTTGAACTTTGATTCCTTGATACCCGGGGCCTACAGGGACAGGATACAGAGAGCAACTTTTACAATGTTAAAAGTTTTCTCAGTGGAACTAAAGAACACCCCCCAGGATTCCAATGTTAACTAAAGGTTCCAAGGTTAACTAGATTCTTCCGGAAGGAGGTGGTGCAAGTTAGTTTATCAGTTTCAAAGAGCTACAAAGTGCCAGGCCCTGACACAGTCTGACTTCTAACCAAGAACACGCAGACCCAAGCCCTGGCTGGTACCAGAGCCCCAACACCCAGAGTCTAGAGGCCAGCAAAAGGGAAATGCAGCCTGGCACCTTCTACCATTTGACACCTTTGCCATCTTTCTCATTAGCAGCAGGGTTGAGGATGCAGAGCCCCTGCTCCGGCATGTGAGCAGTGCCCCTGCAGAGTGGGTAAAGAAACCTTTAATGAAGACTCAAAGTGCAAAAGGGCATGAGATGTCACACAGGCTGAGCTCACAGCCCTGACTGCTGCCTCACGTGTACATGGCTCCGTGGAGGTTCTCTAGGCGGTGCTGCTGCTGCTGCCGCCGAGCCTGGAAGAAAGACAACAGGCTGGGCAGGGCCAGGCTTGAATCCTGATGGATAGGGCCATGGAGCAGCTGTCATGGAGCCTGTTTTCAGGTTCCTAGCATCAGCAATGCTAAGGCCTTTGCCCCTCACTAAATTGACTCAGGAGAGAGCCAACATGAAGTGGTCAAGAGACCTGTCCAAGCCTGCTGAGGTGGAGGGACAGGTGACCAAGCCCACTGCATCCCTCCACAAAATCACCAGCCCCTACCTTGTCTTTCTTGTGCTCTTCGTAACTGTCATCATCAGTGGGCAGCTCATGGCGGCACAGGGGGCAGGAATTTGTCTAGAAAAATCAGAACAGTATTCCAGCCCTTTCCTGCTTCTGATTCCCACCCCTGCTCTCACCCTTCCTTAATTCCCATCTCAGTCCATAACCAAAAATGAAGTTTAGGAATTGGTATCAGGGCAGGGTAAGGGCTGGATGAAGTACCTTACTTAGCCAGGGCAGAATGCAGTTGGAATGGAAGAGGTGATGACAAGGCATCTCAATGACAGTCTCCTCCTCCTCAAATTCCAAAAGGCACACGGGGCACTTGAGCTCTTGAAGAGGAAGTGCTGATCAGGAGAACTGTTAAGGCCCACCTCAACCTCCCACTCAGACCCAGACTTGGCCTAGAAAACTAACAGGCCAGATTGCGGTGGCTTGGGGGAGATGGCAGGGGTGGCTTATCTGCCTAAACAGAAAAGAAGACCTTGTATCCTCACCAGCCTTGGCGCTACCGATGACTGTTCTGGGGAGGCTCTCTACCACAGCCTTGGCAGCTGGTGGAGGCAGGTGGTGTTCCCAGTCTACCAGTCCCAAGTCCTCAAAGTCCATCCTATTAAAGAGTGATCTGAGGAAGAGGGGGTAAGGACACAACTAAGGAAACCACACATTTTTGGTCCCCATAACCCCCTAGACACTAAGAGACAAAAACACCTGTCCTAGCTAATAATGACCAGTACACAATAGCTGCTCAGGAAAAAAAAAAAAAGCGGGGTGGGGGAGGGACGAATCCTCTCACAATACTTGGGAAGCTGTGAGTTCGAGACCAGCCTTTTCTAGGTATTAAGTTCCAAGCCAGTTAGGGATACATAGTGAGACTGTCTCAAAACACAAGAAAAACACCAGCACGGAAGTGTGACCAGACAACTCTAGCTCGCTGTTCATTCCCATTTTACACGAAGTAGCGGTCTCAAGGAAGTCGTTCAGGAATGACCGGGTAAAGCCAAGTTGATTCCAGGGCGGCAGTAAGCTTCTGTGCCTGCTTACTGCTAGAACACTATCCAATTTACGCACACAGGCACAGGTCGTGTCCGCTCCCCTCGTGACAATCTCCGGTGTCTCCCTCTGCGACTCCCACCCTTTCCAGCTCAGTCCTTCCCACGATCCCCTGGCGAGTCCGGCTCATTAATGGCCCAAATTAATGACTCCCGACTACTCGCGTTGCCCAGACTAACATTCCATATTATTCATCCCATCTTCCAGGTTACCCGTCCTCTCCGCCAAGCCCCAGCCCATAAACCTGCTGCCCGGGGCCCAGCTCCAAGCCCCGCGCACTCTCCTCGCGAGCTCCAGCAACATATTGTTGCGGGCCTCACGATCAGGGTTCAACGGTTCGCAATCGTGCTCATCAAAATAAGACGCCATGGCTGCCGAGTTGCTAGGCTTGTCTGACACAGCTCTAGGTTGCCGCTGGATAGCCGGATCCTGCCCTGGCCAATAAGCGAGCGGGCCTCGAGAAGACAGCCAATCATAATACTCGTGGGGTGGGCATAGTGGCTCGCTGGCCGCACAGAGAGGCGGAAGTACTGATTCAGTCGCCTCTCGTTGGTCGGAAGAGTCAGGTGACCAAAGGCTAAAGCCAATAGAGCTGGAGAACGAGAGAATTCCGGGGACTTTCCGGCGTCACGCCCCGAGGGCCCT
>PVIU01024053.1:0-26156 GCA_004026605.1 Ondatra zibethicus | reverse complement strand
GTACAATTATGAGTACAGATGCTTTCAGAAACCGTTAGTGTTGAGTTCCCTGGGAACTGAAGCTACACGCAACATGGGTGCTAGGAACCAAACTTGGGTCCTTTGAAAGAGCAGCAAGCACTCTTAACCACTGAGCCATCTCTCTAGCCCATATATCCATATATTAAAGGATTCTTGCCCAGGATGATGCTAGTAGCACTTATTTTTGACCTTTGAAAGCTAACGGCCTGCTAGAGATTGCTTAGGCCATGACTGAGAACCTCCAAAACTGTGAAACAAAATAGACCTTTCCTCCTTACACTTTATTTCTGGTAGTTTGTCTGAGTAAGGGAAAACTGCTGCTCCCACTGAGAACTCTAGTAGGGCATCCGTTATCCTTGATCCAGGGCAGACCTCCAGGAATGTCACTGAGGTGATGATGCACTGAAGAGACATGGAGACTTATGCCCACAAATGGGATGGGTTACTTCTAATTTCCAAAGAAGCCAGTCACTTTTTGTCCTAAACCATTAGCTTGCAGGTTAAAAGCTATTTCTGACTCATGCAGTTTCTCTGCTTGCCCTAGGTGACTATATTGTTTTAAAAGGTTATTGTTGAGAATCCTGAACCTTTTTCCTGCTTAATGGTGTAAGATAAAAATCAACAAGAGAAGTCAGAGTATTAGACACTATTGCTTCTAAATCATATTTGAAGCTTAAGTCATTCATGCAGTAAATGGTATTTGACTTAGATCTGGGCCACAGGTAAAAATACCTAAATGCCCGTGGCACACGTTGAAAAGAATCAAAACACCCCAGAACAGGATGATAAAGATAATTGGGACTAGGGATGTGTTGGTCTATGTGCCTAACACATGTAAAGCCTTAGGTTCCATCCCTAGTACCACCAGGAAAAGGGAAATTGCTGACTCTGTTGAACAAAGGCAAACTGAACTCTCTAGCCAAAATGAACAAACATAAAACGACGTGAGTTACCAAGTGTGGTTGGTAGCCCACACCTGTAATCTAGCACTTGAGATCCTGAGACAGGAAGGTTTCCATGAGTTCTAGGACAGTCTAAGCTTCATCAAAAGACTTTCTTCAAAAACTTAAAAACAGGAAATGGGCTGGGTGTGGTAGCACACAGCTTTGATCCTAGCACTCAGTAGGCATAGGCAGGCAGATCTTCATGAGTGTGAGGCCAACCTGGTCTACATAGCAAGTTCCAGATCAGTCAGGGCTACATAGTGGGTCTCAAAAAAGAAATAAGGAGAGTGTGGCTTTTCCCTTCCTATTACCCCTTTTATGTCTCTTGTCTGATTGCTACAGCTAAGACTTTGACACTGTAGAAAATAGGTAGAGGAGAGTGGGCAACTTTCCTTATCTCATTCCTGATTTTAGAGAAAATGCTCAGTATGTCTCCATTTAATATACTGTTGGCTATAATAACATGTTGCTATATAACCTTTATTATTTTGAGGGGTTTCCATCTGTTCCTACAGTCTCCAGAGCTTTTATCACAAAAACATGTTGAACTTGTCCAGTGTGTTTTAAACATCAGTTGAAATAATGTGATTTCTGTCCCTGAATTTGTTTATATGATGTATTCCATTTATTGATTTATGTATGTTGAAACAATGTTGCCTTTCTAGGATGAAGCCCATTTGGTTATAATGTGTAATCTTCTCAATGTATTCCTGAATACAGTTTGTAAGCATTTTGTTAAAAAAAAAAAAAGCATGTGCAGGCCTCTTGGCTGCTGGATTGGGTTCCAGTTCCCAGCACACCCAGAGGACTGAGGTCATTACCCTTTCTGTGAGTTTATCCCCAAATAAATAAACCCTTGTTATACTCCATTCTGGGCTATTGTGGAACTGAACTGTTTTGTAAGCCAAGAAGAGTCACTAGTCCCAGCTTGGGCTTCTGAAACCCCAAAGTCCACTCCATTGACACACTTCCAACAAAGCCACACCTACTCCAGCAAGGTCACATCTCCTGATCCTTTCACACACTACAACCCCCTAAGTATTCAAATATATGAGCCCATGGGAGCCATTGTTATTCAAACCACCACAACTATTCTACTGTTTTATTTTTACTTTCTCTCCTCAAATACTACAAGATTTTGCTGCTGTCTTTACCCTAGGCTATCAATAAAGCCATAGTCCTTGATCATGACCCATTGGTTGATTGACTTTTTCAAGGTCCATGAAGACTTATAATTAAGGTATCAATAGTATTAAATACATGACATAAATTTTTCTTATTTTATACCTTTATTACTATTGATCTTCTGGGGTTAAGAGTAACTCCATTTCAAAATGTTTGGATTTAGTCAGAGGTCTTTCTATATCTTAACACTAGTTTGCCTCATATGGATATTTGTTCCAAAGCATGCTATTGGTACAAAGGTACACACAGGTAAACAAACTATGTAAGACAAATCGAAAGCAATTCCCAGCTCTGCGGGTGTTCATAGTCCCATTTTCAGCCTGATGTTATACTCCAGGGAACCAACTCAATGTCCTCTTATCTATACTGTCACATCCCAGTGGCCCAACTTCTAGTCAACAAGAGAAATAGTTTTGAAAGACACACAAACATCCAAAGGTGCTTTACAAAACAAGATGGAAGGAAACAAGGTGAAGTGGACAGAAAAAAATTCTCTGTCCATCTTAATGCTGGAGATGTACCTAATGCCAGTTGAAGTATGATTAAAAAAAAACAGGACTATGAATAGAAAGACCTCAATGAGGTCAATATATGGATGTACATTGTGGGGAGCAGTGGTCAACCACAATGAGGAAGGCAGTGACAGATGACAGTGTGGCTACCTGGCTGTATATAAAAGGTCTACATTATGCCTGGAGCTAACAGAGAAATATGGCTATTTTATATTGCTCACAAGGTGCAGTAAGAAGCTGTATTGTTACATGCATTTCCTCCAATTTTCCTTCATTATGACAGAGAGAAAAAGTGCCCCTATGAAATCCTTTCTTTGCATGTTTGACCCAATTTTCTTAGCAGAGTGAGGGCATTTCACATGTACCTCAAGAAAGACTCTGAATTATGCAGCCTTAACCACAGTTGTGATCAAAGATCACAGTAAAACTGGACCAGACACAAAAGCCTAAACTCAACCCTCCCATGGTTCAATTTCTCTGGAGTAATATTTTGCCTCAAGGCCTTCCTTCGGCCATTCCTCGAGTTCAGATGATGAGTCTTAGGCTGTCAAATAGCTTCTGATAATTTGAGGATGAATAATGAAAACTGAAATGCACAGAAGTCCTGTTTCTCTATCTTTCAAAAGAAAACGTGATGTGCTGTCATCTTCGTGTGGAAAAGAACTGCCTGCCATCTAATATTCTACCCATATTCAAGCAAGCTCACTGCATCATCTCAGAATTCAGTTCTGTTTCTGCCCCCTCCTCATGAGCTTACCTAAGCTTCCAATATGGCACAATTACATAGCTGTCACCCTAAAACTCTGCAGAGCAGGATCTTGAACACACTTCTGTTGCTCTCAGAATTGGGATATCTAATATGTCAGGAGTCTGCGCACTACATTTTGTCTTTATTTGACTGGATTATGAGGTTTTTGGAGGAGTATGTTAACAAACATCTTAAATAAATCTACAGTAAATGAAACTTTAACTCCAAGTACAAGTCTTAGTATTTGCTGAACCATAGACATTAGCTTTCTGTAACCACATTCAGAGTTATTAATATTATATTACCACCACTATGATTTTAGGATTACCATTGCAATGTAATTTCACTGTGTGTGATGATGTAATTGCTGAGAAGTCATGGGGCTGGTAATTACACAATACAGTGCATAGGACTGAGCTAATGGCCTGAATCTATTTCTTGTTTGATTATTTTCTTCCTTTTTATTAATTC
The DNA here is from genome assembly GCA_004026605.1 of Ondatra zibethicus. Taxonomy (NCBI): domain Eukaryota; kingdom Metazoa; phylum Chordata; class Mammalia; order Rodentia; family Cricetidae; genus Ondatra; species Ondatra zibethicus. The sequence goes on along the minus strand of PVIU01024053.1, from coordinate 22,275 downwards.
CACTGTCTTATTTCAATTTTAGTTTAAATACAATAGGCAATATCATATGTAGGCTCCTGCTAAGTGTCTGGTAAGTGAAAGAGTACAGGAATTCAGGTAATAAAGATGCAATTGCTTTTATTATTCTGAGTTATAACAGAAAGCACAGCAAAGGTCTATCACACTGAGCCTTTTTCATTCTGCATCACTACTGTTGATGAACTAGTGGCAACACAGAGTTCAACTACCAGTGAACTGTGCTGAATATGGGTAGATAGATATATAGATGATAGACAGACAGACAGGTGATAGATAGATAGATAGATAGATAGATAGATAGATAGATAGATAGATAGATGACAGACAGAAAAATGATGGACAGATAGATAATAGATAGATAGATGACAGATAGACAGATGAGATATATACATAGTCACATAAGTAGTTGACAGATGATAGATAGATGATAGATAGATAGATAGATAGATAGATAGATGACAGACAGATGGATAGATAGATAGATAGATGATATATAGATAATAGATAGATAGATGATTGATAGATAGATAGATAGATGACAGACGGATAGATAGATGATATATAGATAATAGATAGATAGATAGATAGATAGATAGATAGATAGATAGATAGATAGATGATAGATAGTTAGATAGATAGATGATACAGTGGCTGTTACCATCTTTATCAGGTTCTATGTACACTCTCATCATTCATGTAAAAGTCAACTACACATGCTTTTTTATAATTTAGGAAAAGCTATAATAGACAATCATTAATTACTCTGCTGCTTGCTAACCAGTAACTTACATCTCTGAGTCAATCATCTAAGTTTGTGTGCCAGAGGCTGAGTAGACAGAGGAAAAGGCTGGGCTGACAACCAGTCCGCATGGGACGACATCCTGGTGAAGACACTTACCATGTGATTTGAGGCATATTACATAGGATTATAAATTAGACAGTGGTACACACCTGTAATCCCAGAGTTCAGACAGCTGAGACAGGAGGATCTTGAGTTTAAAAATCAGCCTGTGCTATATAGTGAAAACAACAAGGTATTTTTCTCCCAGCACTGTTGTGCATACTAAGTGAGCTTGTGTCTAGAGAGTGCTTAGGACATGATCGAGGGGTGTGCAGAAGCTCATCCAACTGTTGTCTGTTACTTACTGTAAGCATTAGAAATGGCCTCTGGCTAACTTAGACAGAAAAGGAGCTAACTGAAAAGAAATCACACAGCTTGCATAATTGGAAGCTGGGGCATATAAAACAAGCAGAAAGGAGATACACCCAAGACAGAGACTAACAGATGTCTACACACACATACAGGTGGACCTTCATTTCAGCTGGTCCAGTCTCTACTACAATACCATGTTCTAGTAACCCAGCAGAGCAAGACAGCAACCACAGCCTTCAGTTCCTAAACAGGGCTCTGTCCTCTCAGCAAAGTTCAGAACTATGGAGAGCTTCCAAATCTGGAAGAGCCTTTGAACACAGAGGAGGGAAACACAAAGCCAAACCAAGTAGAAGTCTACCTTGTTAAGTTGCCTGGAAGAGAGTTTCCTGGATTGTAGGACACCAAGGAAGAAAACCAAGAACGAGTGAGATTAGAAAAGCAAGATCTACCGCACCCTGAGCTCAGGCCTGAAGCACAGATGAGTGAGAGGGACGTTAGCGGCCAGCACTTAGCTAAGAGCCACCAGGGCAGCAAGCAGACAGCCAACCTGGAAAGCAGCAGAAAATGGCCCAGGATCAGAGGCGAGGAACCCTATCTCCACTAAAGGATCGCCGACATTTTGGTCAGTAGGTCTTTATAATCTTAAGAAGCAGTGACTATTTCTAATATCTTTGACTTAGGTGGCTTATATGTATAGATTCCCACCATATTGGAAATTAAACTGAAAAATTAAATTATAGTAATTCATTTCAAAGAAACGCACTGTATTCTAAGGTGAAGGGCAGATTTTCCAGTTCTGCATATGTGTGTTGTGTTGTGTATATATATGATGCCGTGTGTGTTTATGTTTCACTCATACACATAAGTGAAAGCATACACAAGCCATAGCACACATGTAAAGGCCAGAAGACAACCGCGGGTGTCATTCCTCCCCTCCCATCGTTTTTGGAGACAATGCCTCTCTTCCTTACCTCTGCTTACAGCAAACTAGCTAGGAAGTTCAGGTTCTTATGAACTTCCAAGGATTTTCCTGTCTCCACCTACTGTCTCCCTGCAGAACATGGGAATGCAGACACATGTGCTACTGTGTCCGGATTTGCTATGTGTTCTGGGGATCTGAACTCAGAGTACTGGGCTCCTGCTACAAGGGTTTTACCCACTGACCCATCTCCTCAGGTCCAAGACATATTTTCATCATGGTCATTGTCCTCCCCAAAGATATCCCAGGTGAGTGACTTGAATGGAGACCTGTGGGAAGCCTCACATCAGCCTGCATGCGATGCATCATAACATAGCCCATGTAGCTTCTAGAAAACTCCTGTTTTTGAGAACAAGTGGCATGTAAAATAACATGTTGGTATCATTATAAAAAGAATTTTGATCTAGCAGGCCCTCAGAAAGCTTATTGGGATATTAATAGCATAGACCAAGAATATTATTAGCCTTTAAAGCTAAAAAAAATAATACAGACTTCACAACGGACTATAAATGACAAGCTATGATTTTAATTATAACAATATACTCTCACCCTATATTTATAAAACACTTTGTTGTTGACAAATAGCATTTAAACATACATATCCTATTTTATGTATGCTATTATCCTATGAGGCATTATTTCTATTTTTATAAGCAAGGACTCCAAAGTTCAGAGAGGTTAGTTAATATACCTAGAGTCATTCAGTTCTTAAGTAGGGAGCCTACCCACGTTCCCTATATTAAAAATAAGTTTTTCTCATCAGGAAGTATCTGATTCTCTATCTGCCACCTAAAAATGCAAAGTCCAGAGTTTAGCAAATGATTTGCCTAGAATCTGTAAACAGAAGCAAGATGGGTCTAAATCCAGACCTTTTAGCTCCAGATAGGGCACCAGGAACTAAGAAAGTCTAGGTCAGAGCTGAAAACCCCCATATAACTCTTTAAATAAAGCCCAGGTTACTAAATCCAGATAGCAGGCAAGTGAGTGCTTGGTAGATAGATACAGGCAGGGGATTAATTTATTCATCACCCCTTAATGATTTTCACACATTGAGAGTTTTTAGGGACATCAGCAATTGGCTTAAAAGAAAACAATGACTGAGGGCCTCCAGCCGGCTCCTGGGCAGCAGTTTGCTGTAATCTGGTCCCAGGGACCTTTGTGGATGAAGCCACACCCTTGGTGGAAGTGGAAGGGGTAGAGGATGGGGGGGAAGGGATGACTGAGCGAAAATAAATGGCAAGGTCATCTTCCTAGGTGTTAAGGTGTACTAAGGTAGGCCATCCCCAGGGGAGGCAGATCCAGGAGTTCACAACACAGATTTGACTTCCTGTCGTCTTTCCACTCTGCTGTGTTCAGAATGAGAATTCCCCCACTGGTGTCAGGATGGCTATTGAGTTCCAGTTTCCACATACAGGCTTCACTGTAAAGGCAAAGGCTGCTTCCTCTATGCCTCTTTAGAACAGAGACCAAGTCTGAACACATCAATTTTTTTGAGAGTATAATATAATTATAACATCTCTCCCTTCCCTTTCCTCCCTTCAAGCCCTCCCATGTACCCCTTCCCACTCTCCTTCAAACTCACGGAACTTTTTTCATTCATTATTATCACATGCATATATGTATATGCATATACACACAGGCAGTGTACATGCACATATATGTGTATATATATATATACATACTATTCCTAAATATAACCTGCTCAGTCCATATAATGTTACTTGTAAATACACAAATTTCATTTTAGTTTTCTGAAGTCTGCCTGTAGGCTTTAAACATCTCACTCCTCTTTCCTCCACATGAGTGGTGAGGAAAAGATAGCTGAGAAGACAGCTAACATTTGCCTCTGGAGGCAGTGACACACCAGCTTTTCCTGAGACATAAAACCAAGAGGTCCGCGAAAACAAAGATGAGTGAAAGCAGAGGTTTATCTCAGACAGCTGTGGTCACCTAAGAAGCAGTCATTACCTTTTAAATTTAAAATTTATTTTACATATTTTAATTTTATGTTAGGGGAAAACAAGGAATTGATTGTAAACAGTATCGTATGTATGATAAGAAAAAGTACCAAAACCTATATGAAAGCCGTGCTTTGTGGATATAGTACTAATAAATGTAGATGACTGGCTTGATATAATGGAGCTAAGTAATTGCGAATTTACTAAATGTAACATGTTAATTTTTTCAGTGTCTTCCATATAAAAGTTGTCACTGAACAACACTCCAGAGTCCCATTAAAATCACTGGATGCAAGCAAATTCAATTAGTGCTCGCTTTCAAGGCTGAACATGCTATTCATATTAGGTCTGTGGATGTGGTAAAGCAAGCATTAAGGAGTGCCCAAAAGCAATTTGGAGAATAAATGACCAGGGATGGGGCAACTAAGAATGGAGAGAGAAATTAAATTAATTATTATGAAAGGAAAACCATCAAAACAAAGCTAATGGTGACATTCTAGAGCCAGCCCCTCAGAGGACCATAAGCTACTCAGTTCCTTCAGTAGAGAAGTGATCATCATCTCGTCTATGAATCATCAACATCTCTAAACAGCTTTCAATAAAAGCCTCCTTATTCCCAGGGTCAGTGGGTTTAGTGTCTTTGATTAAAACTAATTACCTCTACTCTTAATATGTATGTATATATGATTTTTCAAAAGACGTTAGCTGGCACAGCAATGGATACATCTGAAGAAATCTCTGTAGATACTGAGGAAGAATTGTGCCTGATGCTGGCACACCAGTGTCACTTTGATATAATTCAAACGAACACCTATTATCCTTCCATTAAGAAAATCTCAAACAGATGGAAGCAATCCAAGGCAGATTTTAGTTCATTATGAATTTCTTTCCCAACAAACCTCTGAAGATAAAAACATCAATTGACACGGAGAAAGTCAGATATGACAGCAAAATTCCTGAAAGATGTGATCTCTTCTCCCGCCTCGCAGGCTGCAGAGAGACACATACATCTGACAACGCTTTCTTACCCAAGATGGAGTTGATTTCCATTACCCCACATGATCCAAATGTCCTGCTCGAATGTGGAGGACAGATGATATTCTTGTTCATTTAAGATTCTCCTGCCCTTGACTAGGGCCATGACCTGTAACTTGCGTCTTAATCACAGAAGATGGCAAGGTCACGGAACATCACTTAAATGATGCTAAGCCCAGTTCTCCCTTGCTAATAGATTTGCCGTAGGCTCTGATATGCTCCTTCTTTACAGATATCCATGGCCATGTGATAACAAGCCCTACAATGAGGACATGGTTACAGGGAATGTCCTTGTAAGGTTACAGCCTCTAGAATTCGTGATGAGCCTCCGATCAAAGGTCTGCACAATGTGAGGACCTTCAGTCTCCTGGCTACAAAGACAAGAAATTTCTCAGTGAAATTTGAAGTAGACCCACTGCCCTGGCAATACCCAGCTTGGTCTTGTTTACTCTGTTAACCCACAAAAGGTGTGAGGAACCTGCTTGCAGTAATTTGTTACACAGCAATACAAGAGTAAAACACTGCCTACACTTGGAGAAAGCAAGACTTTGGGTTCCAGAGAAGGATAAACCTGCACAGTCAGGAACACACAGCAACTCACTGTCTTCTACCCCATTTCCTCTTTGTCAGAGTTTTCGTGCCCCGTGCTTGTTAATCTAAGCAGCAGTTTGATAGTTTCCCCATTAGCAGTTGTGGATTCCTTCTGAGCTGCCCTTCCCCTCTCACGTGCCTCCATTCTTTTCAGCTAATGGGAAACCATTTCATGCAATGAAACAAAATTTATTAAACTGTGTCCAAATGGCTTGATAGAATTTATGCACCACCAAAGTGAACCAATTTATTTCTCATCCAGACACATCATTTTCGTTGTCCTTACATCCATTAATACAGCATCCATCACTAATGTTTCACTCTGCTCCGAGCTGTACCACCCCTCCATGATATTTTATGATGTGTGAATGCTGAGAGAAGAACACCACAGATGACTTCCAATAAATTCTTCTGCATTTTTGTTTTAAATATATAGCTATAGAACCATTAACAAAAGCTCAATTACAGATGTGGCAAAACGACATCTTGTTGACATCTATACTATATGTGTTTTTTATTCAAAACACCTTTGTAAGTGATAAATGAGGTTGACTTTTAGGTCCAAAAATGGATTGGAGGTGGAGATAAAATGTGTGGATATTCTGTGTCTTACTCTAAAAATAAAATAGCATATGAATGAATTTAAGTTAGAAGGACAAACATAGAACCATGGATGGGCATGAGGGAGATTAAAAAAAATGATGAGAAGCAGAGAATCATAGTTAAGTAACCTATGAATTGTGAATCTACCCAATTTGTTATGTAAAAAGACTAAAGCAACATTTACAGCAAATCAATGCAGCTTCTTAATTGATCTGTGATGGAGCAAAGACACAGCACAGTCCATTCCGTGAACATAACTCTATTGCAAGGATCCAAGGAACAGGAACAAAGCCAGAAAGACCCAAGGACACTCTAACAAACAGCAATGCTGCAGCAATTGCAAAGTCATCAATGCCTGCAATCACAGAGTGACCAGAAGCAAAGGGACTTAGCTTGCAAAGAACAAAGAAAATGCCATATAAAGCAAAACTACCCATATCATCCGAATGTGAGTTTTCTTTATAAATTTTGACTCTTATTCATAGATTGATTTATTAATTGATTGTACCAACATGCACATAAAAACCCAAACATGCATGCAGTTGGTTTTTTTTTTTAACTCTTTCGGTGGCCGTCCACCCAGCTCCCAAATAATGCACAGAGACTTATTCTTACTTATGAATGCCCAGACTTAGCTTGGCTTGTCTCTAGTCAGCTTTTCTAGCAGAAATTAACATATTTCTCTTCATCTACATTTTTACTCTGGACTTTTTATCTTTCTTTATTCTATATGTCATTCTTTCCTTATTACTCTATGGCTGGTTGTATGGCTGGGTGGCTGACCCCCAGCATCCTCCTCTCCTTCTCCTTTTCTCACTCTTCCTCTCTCTGGAGCCTAGATTTCTCCTCCTATTTATTCTCTTTGGTTGCCAGCCCCACCTACCCTTTTTCCTGCCTAGCTATTGGTTGTTCAGCTCTTTATTAGACCAATCAGGTGTTTTAGACAGGCATAGTAACACAGCTTTACAAAGTTAAACAAATTTAACATAAAAGAATGCAACACATCTTTGCATCATTAAACAAATGTTCCACAGCATAAATGAATGTAACACATCTTAAGCTAATATTGCACAACATACACACTCATGAGTAATTGTACATGCATGTACATGCTCATTAATGCTTGGTCTCTGTCCTCTGATTTCTAGGGTGCTCCGCACAGCTCTCACTGCTCTTTCCTGAAATTCTCATTGCATTTATGATGAATTTCCAATCCCTGTAAGAAACCTTGATTTATCAAGACCAAAAGTTATAATAATCAACAGGCTTTTTTTCAGGGAGGGGGAAGAAAATACCATAAAAGGCCAGATGATGATGTTGTAAGCAACTGAGACCCAGTCTAGATATCTTCAGAAGTCAGATTCCTACACCAGTAGGAATCTCACTGTGAAAGGCAGGGGTGACTGGGGAACTTCCTACAGTGAGGGGGGGTGGGCAACAGCCTGCAAGGAAGAAGGTTAGAGTCTTGTCTTTTGTTGTGTTTGCATACACTTTAGAATTCACATAAATATGAAGAAACATCCACTTGAATGTTGAGAGAATGACAATAACTAAACCCAGTTGATAAGAAAAAGAAAGAAACTGTACCTCTGATGGCCTCATTTTAGGTGTGTAGCAGGATGAGGGGAGCCTCTGAATAAGTAGCCTGTCAAAGTCAACCAATACATCATGCGAAAAGTACTTCACTTGAGAATGAGCAAAGAACAGCATTGAAATCCAAGAGTCATATTCAAAACCCCATGGTATGTCCAAGGAACAAAGAAAGGATTGGGATTTTGTTGGAAAAAGAAAATCTATGTATAATTAAAAAAAAAATCTTGTTGGCACCCACAGCATTATCCAAGAACCAAAGAGCCCTGATTTTAAGGTAGCTACAGTTACTGGGTGAAAACTGTCCATCATAGCAGGCTGCTTTGTGGGATGCGGCTGGGAAATTGGGTGCCAGTCAATGGCCCGGGTGAGTGGCTGTCGGTTTGGGTGACTCATATAGGAAACTGCAGATTGGAAAACTTTCTTGAGATAATTCCTGTGATTGGGGAAAATAACACCTGAAAGCCTTCCCTCCATGTTCTTCTACAGCTCCGTTTTTTTTACACACTCTGACATGGGGACTCCGTTTTGAATCCACCAACTTTCACAACCCTTCATGTCCCTTGCTTTACCTGAAGTCAGAGCCATGAGTCCTGGATCATTTTAGCACCTGCATTGAGGATACCATAATCTTTGGCATGTGGATGAATTACTCTCCTATTTTCTCATTGGCCATGAAGTTCATTATAACTTAAGTTGTCCTCAATGCTATGTCATCAATCTCTTCATCAAACAGACACTGACAGAAGAAGGACATCTTTGCTCTCAGCCCTCCTCTGGAATTCTGCCATAGAAGTACAAGGTTTTAAATAATGCACTGCTGTCATAAAATGTACTTGTAAAGAGTAAAGCCAGAGATGAGCACTGTGGCGCCTGTCTGTAACACCTGTCTTCAGGAGTGTCTTGAGTTTTGAGGCCAACCTGAACTATATCATAGATCTTTATCTGAAGAATATGTGAAAGTAAATGACAGAAGCAAGGAAGACACACTTCAGTCTTCCTCTTCAAGATGATGTACCGTTCGGTAATGAAATTTCTAACTTTTATCTGAGGAAGCCTGTACAAACAAGTTCTAAATACAATAATAACAAAACCCTGGGCCAAGTCCCAAAGAAATCCTATGATAGATAATAAAAATCTTATGGGCCAAAGTTCCTACTAAAATAAAGCAGAAAGTTACTAGGGGAATAAATCAAAGCACCAAATGTGGGGGAAAGGGAAAACTTGGAATTCAGGAACAAACACCTTGTGCTTGCTGAATGGCATCCCTGCTTATGGGAAAATGTAGCATTTTGAAATTAGGAATGTCCCGGTTCAAGCTATCGCTCTACCACTTTTGGGCCCTGGGTCTGAAGATGTCCCCTCAGTCTGTGAAACATGCCCAAAGTTTGCAAAGATCAGCTGTAGAATACACAAAGCAGTATAAAATGGCAATCACTCCAGCTGTGCTTTAACAAAGTACTGTTTAAAAAAACATTCCATCCTTCTAACTATCTCACGGCACAGAGGATATCATTCTCACTTCACAGTAAGGAAACTGAGGCCCAGAGACATTTACCTGCTCCTGAGTGAAAAGTCAGGCTCTAACCCAGGGTCAGAGCTAGATCTTGTCACTTGTGTTAACCCAAGCTGCCTCTCAAACCATCTACGACAGAATCACAGATAATCAACTCTGTCGAGCCCTTTGTGCCAGGCACTGCGCATCTCACTTTCATTATATTTCACCTCAACAGCAAGTCCTTGAGATAGGTACAGCCTGCATCACTTCTAAACTCCATTGTGTAATCCCTCATGTGGTGCCTGCCACCACAGAATGGCTCAAAAGAGGGGACCTAGTCTCATTACATCACTGGTATTCGTGTGTCTTCAGGCAGGAAGCAGTGGACTATCTTGAGCTATCCGGTCCATGCTGAATGTAAGCTTATTTTGTCTAGTAATGTTTTCTCAGCATGTTAGAATGTACGCAAACCCAGGCCCGCATCTCCAAGGCCTCCCTCTGTGAGAGCCATCTCTGCAGCTAGGCTGCCTTTCCTTCCTCGTCCTTCAAAATAAGTGTGGCTGTTTGGTTGGGGCTGTTTGCTGCAGCTATTTGGAAAATGAAATCTCTCACTTCTGCTCAATGTATTGAACTTTGTAACCATAGCATCCACACCTCACACACATCTCAATCTCCGCTTATTGTGTTTAAAAAGAAAAATACATGGAGATTGGGAGACACTGCAGCAGTGAAGATAAGTGACGAATAAAATTTCTCTCCTCGGTTCGCCAAGAAAATTCCTTTCTTAACATTTAGCCTTCCGCTATTGCACTCCCTACAAAGCCAGTGACACATGTTCAGGGTGTGGGTTTCCTGTCCCACGCCTGAAACAATGCGAAGCAGGTAAGGAGAGATGTAAGGGGTCAGAGAGATCACATCAGTGACGGCCTCCAGTGCCCTAACCCTACCTCCTTGTAGCCAGACTGTCAACACTGGCGCTAAACAGATGTCACCTAGCCCTCCCCAGAGAAAAAGGAGACAGAGATAAGGATGAGCAGTGCTCAGGGCTCCTGGCAGACACAAGGAATTGCATAGGAGCACAGAGTCCCAGCAGGAGCATGGAGCGCTGTACAGTTTTTGACAGCGCAGTTACTTAATTACCTTGAGCTGACTTTAGAATTTGTTCATGTGTATTTAATCTTGGAGGTCTATGTGGATGTGGATGCGCTCTTGTTTGAGGGGCATGTAGGGATGTCGTGACCCTGGATCAGTCTGAGTGTCATTTCTCAGGTACCATCCACATCCAGTTTGTTGAGAAAAGGTCTTGCACTGGCTTCACCAGGTGTGTTAGTCAGGCTGCCCAGTGAGCCCCAGGGATCTGTCTGTCTCCACCTCCCCAACAATGGGATTATAAGCACATACCACCACACGTGGATTGCTTCTCAACATGAATTCTAATGATGGAACTCAGGCCTCCTGCTACCAAAGCAAGCACTTTATAGAAGGAGGTCTCTTCCAGGCCCATCATTCACATTGTTTTTGTTTTTCAAATACAAACGCCTACTAGCAGCAAGAAATGGTTTGTTTAGCAAAAGAAAACTGGGATTGACATCCAGCCATGGACAGCTGGTTTGCTAGCCATGCATGTCTGAGTCACTTAGTAACATTCCTCTTAAGAAAAAATTTCAAAGTATGTGTGGATGAAATGTGCAAGAGAATCACGTATGCATATTTCCACCGGTTAAAAATCCAAGTCCCGCTGCTGATGATTCTAATTCCTTTGACCTGATAGCTTCTCCCAGACAATGCACAAGAAATGCAACTCTGAACAGTGACTGAGACGTACTAAGGGCCCCATGCTCTGGTTATAGCGAATGATGAATGTGTTTGTAGACCTGATCATGGATAAAGCTTCCATCATGTACTTTCTGGACCAGGAACTGACTACAGACACCACAGAGGGAAGCACACCAGTCTCCTTAAGGCTTCCAAACTCCTCCATTCTACTTGTTGGCATTTCCCTAAAAACTGTTTTAGGCTATTACTGTATCAGCTAAACCCCATTTCACCAAAACAAAAGGAACTAGAATAGACTAGGCTCATGGGTATTTGCCATGCTCACATAAAGTGACTGGTAGCGGGAACTGAACTCACGGTCAGTGCAAGCCTCCTCACCCTCACAGCCGAGCACCACGGCTTCTTTACTGAGCTGCCTCCTACATGGTACACTGAGTGTTCTCTACAGATTATTGTATTCAATTTCAGTAAATACTGATAACAAAAGGAGCCTAAATATTACCGGGAATGGATTTATAATAACCTTAATGTTACAACAAACATTTAGAATACTTTGACTCCTCAGTTGGGCCCACAAAGCAATAAAAAGCAGCATTAAAGCTTGGTATCCCTGCCCTCTTTTTGTGCCCGTCCAATCTACTTTGAGTCAGACACTGGTTTGACTCTATATACACATATTAGTTGCTGAAGAATGCTCTGTCTACCTAGCTTGTCTTCTCCACCTTTAAGACTGGAGGCACAAAGGGTCATGACCTAAAACTGCAGGAACTTTTTGGTAAAGTCTAGATGGACAAACCCTCCCCTCCCAAATGAAGATAATTGCTTACAGGGCAAAGCTACACCCTGGAGCAAATCATCTTGTAGGAATCCTATTGTTCCCTTGAGTTATAACACTACAACTCCTTCACTAACCTAGCAGGATAAAGCTGAACTAATGGTCAATGGAATCACCCTGACCGGGACTTCACTATGGATGCCTCTTATCCTTTGACCCAGTTCTTCCTTTATGTAAGTTCATAGTAGCACCCTAAAGATGAGCTTATGATCACTGAACCCCTTTATCTGCTCCTCTTGCACATTGTGGGTTCAATCAACTCTCAGTTCTTCACTGTTACATATTTTCCAATTGCTGTATGGGGACCATGACTGAGCCTAGCCTCTTGGGGCTACTAGAACTAAGCTGTTTCCCTAAAACTGGGGGCTTCTGAAGTGAACCTACCACTCTAAAACTCAAGTTATAATATGGCAAAATAATTTTAAATAAAATAAGCATGTTTATAGTCACCAAATGTTTGGAACACAATACCAATAGGAATCTCTCCATCTCTCCTTGGTACCTTGAGATTTACTTATGATACACATTAAGTTGCATAAGGTAGTACAGGAACACAGCATCTGCCCCACCTTTATGCTGTCCTTGTGAGCCAGTCTCCCACAAGATCAATAAAGAGTCCAGGCTCACCTCAGACCCATTGTGTAGCCAAAACTGGCCTTGAACCCCTAATCTCCTAGCTACCAACTCTTAAATCCTGGGATTACAGACATGAACAGCCATTTCTTGATACAAAAAAAAAGTTTTGAGGAAATAACTTTCAAAATAAAACCTCCTGCCTACCCAGAAACCTCCACAAAGGTAAGAGGGAAAAGTTTAATTATTGAATAGGTATTGACCCAGAACGTGGCATGCATCATAAACAGTCTCCTCAGAGACTACAAGGACAGAAGGCAAGCTCCCCCGACACAGACAACCAATCGCATACACGTTCTCAAGGTGTACAATAACCAGTCAGTGAGTCAGAGACCTTGACAGCACCACGTGTCATACAAGTTCATCTCAAGACCACTTGATAATTGGGGCGACCATTTGTATAACACAGTTGGCTTTACCCAAAGGAAAAATAAATTTCTTTCATCTATGTGACAAGAAGGAGCTTTGGAGCCAGGCACCATCTGAAGTCATATTTCTATCATACACAGACACTAGGGGGACTGTCCTTCTTGGTAATTCTTTTTTCATAGAAATGGTTCCAAGGTCCTTGAAAAGACATTGTTGAATCATAAAAGTACTAAAGGTTAATCTAATTTCTAAAAGATTTAGGTGTATTTCAGAGTGACAAAGAAAGAACTTAAGATTGCATGTTTGTTAAGGCCAATCCTCTAAGAAAGGGAAAGAGAGAGTCTCTTCCCTTTATTTTCTTCAGAGAAAATTAAGCTTCTTAGTTCTAATTTGCATTTGTCTGTACAAAGGAAGAAATTTGGGAGGAATTTCAAAATCACTCTGGTATCATGCCCTGACTATTAATTATTTTCTACTGATCACACATGTGCATGTGCATGCATACACATAAGCACATAAGCACACATGCACACATACATATTCGCATGCACAAACACATGCACTCATGCACACACACATATACACATAAACACATACATAAACACATGCCTGCCCCCCCACCAGAAATTAGATATTTATAATAAACCTTTGAGTATTGGAGGTAGCATACACACCTATTTTTTTTAAATTAAATCAGACTATAACTATTAACTCAGAAAATAAAAGTACTAGGTTAACCCGTTTTTATGAGATAATAGTAATGTTTATCAAGGGGCATTTAAAAGTCAAGCCCTGATTTCATGACTATTGCAAGCTTGTGAAAACTTTCTGAAGAATGTTAACATGGATATGCTTGTCAACTTGGCTAAATACATTCTATTGCTCCAAAATTTGGCCTGATCAATTATTCTTATCACCCTGACTTAATGGCTACCAAACCACCTTGACCTTTTGGGTAGTAGTGTCACTTTCCTAAGAAATGTCTGCATCACAGAGAATAGCCATTCTTGAAGGCATGTGGTTAGGGCACTCTAGGATCCTTCAGGATGAAAGTACCTTGTAAATGTGAGCTACTGCCACCATTATGAATGAGATCTAACCCTGAACGACATCATAAACTTAATAGTGAGAGTTAAACCACCATCATCTCAAAGAATTCCAGCCAATGTATAGTCCCCTCATAGCTCAAAAGGTGTGGGCTGTCATAATCAGAATATCTACCTGCAGACTCCAAACTATATTTTTCTGATCATAAAAATCCAAAGCACTGTAATCCATGCTTAAACCCTATCAAGTAGTAGATTTAATGTATTAACCTTTAAGGGAAAAAAAAACCACATGTATATCAAAATGACTTTACAATATCACTTAAAATGGGCAAATAAACAATACTGATGCAGTAACATTTTTAACAACGTACTTTAGTTTTTATTAATGCCAGGTGTACTAAAGTAGAATTCACTTTCCCTTATTAAGCAGCTAAATTTCTTTTATTTATCTACTTGCTTCAGAGAATATATATTTTAAGGCTAGTAAGATAGTGTGCCCAAAATAATACTCTCCCTAAAACAGAAAAAAAAATTATAATGTAAGATTATCTTTCTGCACCCTCAGGGTTTGTCATGACAAAAAGATAAGTGAGCCCTCAGTTATCGAAAGACAAAATCTATACATGTAATCTAATAAAGGTGCAACATGGGCAGAACCACCACTATGGCTAATATTGTCAATTTAACAGGTTCTAGAATCACCATGGAAACAAACCTCTAGGCTTGTCTGTGAATGGTAATCTAGATTACATTAAAATGAGATTACACATTTTAAATGTGGGTATTGTCATTCCATGGGCTGGGATCCCAGGCTGCCTTAAAAGAACAAAGCCAGCCAACATCAGCTTTCATCTCTCTTTAATTCCTAATTGTGGTCGCAATATACCCAGCTGCCTCTACAAGGTCCTGAAGGCGTGACTTTTCTGCCATGATGGACTGTGTCTTCAAACTCTGAGCCGAAATAAACCCTTTGTGGTGTTTTAACTGAAAATGGCCTCCTATAGGCTCATAGGGAGTGGCACTATTAGGAGGTGTGACCTTATTGGAGTAGGTGTGATCTTGTTGGAGGACTTGTGTCACTGGGAGCAGACTTTGAGGTTTCAGATGCTCAAGTCAGGCCCAGTGTCACTCTCTCTTCCTCTTCTCTTTGGATCCAGATAGAGAACTCTCATCTCTTTTTCCAACATCATGTCTGCCTGCATGCTGCCATGCTTCCTGCCATGATGACAATGAACAAAACCTCTGAACTGTAAACCAGCTTCTGATTAAATGTTTTCCTTTATAAGAGTTGCCATGGTCATAGTGTCTCTTCAGAGAAATAAAAACCCTAGCTAAGACAGAAGTTGGTACCAGGGAATGGGGTGCTGCTATGATAGGCCTGGCCATGTTTTTGTTTGGAGGAATTTGGACCTTGGCAGTTTGGGCTAGGAAAGCAGTGGAATGCTTTAAGCACTGCTTAATGGACCTTACCAGTAGGAGCATGGAAGACAGTGGTGTTAGGGTCATTTAAACTATGGGGGCTGGGCTCAAGAGGTTTCAAAGGAGAAGAATTTTAGTGTGTTGCCTGAAGATCATTCTTGTGATATTTTGGTAAAGATTGTGGCTGTTTTCTGCCCTTATCCAAAAATTATGCCTGAGACTAAATTGAAGAGTTATGGATTAATAGCTTTGTCAGAGAACAGTTCCAACCAACCAACACTGACTGTGGTGTATGGCTATTAGTGGCCAGCCTTATGCATATCTATAATGAAAAGGAGCAAACTGAGCAAGGAAAAATATAAAATGTACAGTTAGAGGAGAAAAGGAGCACCAGGAAGTATAAATGGATTAAAGAAAAGCCTGATGCTAAGTGGAATAAAGGAGTGGTGACCTTAGAGAAGATCCCACTCAACTAAGCTTCCAACTTCTGAAAAGGAATAAAAGAAAATCTTCAGGCCAGGCATGGTGATATGCATATTTAATCCCAGTACACAGAAGGCAGAGACAGAAGGATCTCTGCGTTCAAGGCCAGCCTGGTATACAGAGCAAGGTCCAGGACAGCCAAACTTAGGCAGCAAAGGAAATCACAGAAAACAGAAATCTGGTGAAGATGTAACTGAACAAGGGGCCATGTTCCAGCCCCAGCAAGGAGTAGAACTTGGCAGCTTCGATCACATGGTTCTGGCTTTAGAGTCAAGGATACAAGAAAAGCCCCATGTAATCTCCCTCCATGGCTAAGGAAAATCACTGCAGCCAGGCATGTGTCAGATGAATCCCTATGTGGAGGCCTGGAGGCTGTTGTGTGAAGCTGTGAAGGTGAAACCTGGATTCCCTTGGAGACCCCAAGATGTTGGAGATGCCAGAGTTGTAGGATACCTGCTGATGAAAACTGCTAACAGGGAGAGGAACCAGCCTAAGAGAGAGAAGTGTGTTGCAGCCAACAAAGCTGAAAGGAGTTGAAGATCTGAAGAGCACTTTGACATCAGGAGATTATAGTTGAGAAATTACATGAAACTCAGAAAAGACTTTGAACTTTTAAACATTGTTGTGTCTGTGATAGATGTTTGGACTGGCCAACTTGTCCATACCTTCCTGAGAAGAGGAGTGTGGATTGAGGAAAGAAATAGAAAAGAGACAGAAGATAGAGTCCTGGGTGGTGGGGGCTTCCAGTGAATAGTGTAACAAAAGTCCCGAGTTTATCACTCACAGTCCTTATATACCCCAATCAAACGGGGAGGGCACAATACTTTCATGATACAAACAATAAGCAAGCGTCATTGTAACATGAGGGCCTGCTTGTTGGGGTTTATGTCCCACCTGGTCCCCCCAGCCATTTAGTCCCAGAGAAAATCACACAGAGAGTCTACATTAGGTTATAAACTAATTGGCCCATTAGCTCAGGCTTCGTATTAGCTCTTATAACTTATATAGCCCATTATTCTTATCTATGTTAGCCACATGGCTCAGTACCTTTCTCAGTGGGGCAGGTCACATCCTGCTTCTTCGGTGGTCTGGGCAGGAGTCTCAAGAGAGCTTCCTGCTTCCCAGAATCCTCCTATTCTCCTTGCTCCACCTCTACTTCCTGTCTGGTTGTCCCACCTATACATCCTGGCTAATGGCCAATCAACGTTTATTTAAATCATGATTAACAGAATACAGACAATTGTCCCACACCACATCATTACCTCCTTATGTCTCAAAAACACCTAGTAACCATGCCCTAAGTCAAACATCCTGTTCTCTGGTCTTTGAGTAGCAAGGCATGTAGTAGCCACACCTTTGGTCAAGTATCCTGTTATTTGTCCTTAAAGAGCAAGAATTCTTCTAACCTCTGTACCTCTTACTTATGAATTCATAAACCTCACACTCCAAACCAACTGATAATCCCATATAGAACTGAAACCAGTGTATCTAAAGTGATACTCAGCTCTTGTCCCAAATAAACACTAAAGATGGTTTTCTATTTCCGTGTGTACGGGTTTTATTTTAATTAAAAAGAGAACAAAACAATCTATCTCAGGGATCAACTAAGTTACATTCAAGTTGCACACAGAGTCGACCTGTAGAATAGAAAATGATCATTTGACCAATCACTCAAACACTGATTAATCCCAACCTCTCCTAATACAGTATAACATTCAGAGTAAAGGGCTGTACTGGGAATGTGGCAAGGTCAGCTTGAGGCGTGCTCACTAAACAACTGCCTATATGACCACAAGAAAACCACTGCCCCCCCCCATTCTCAATCCTCTCGTTTCAAAGCATGGAGATAATGAACTATATCTGCTTCACAGGGTGCACAGATTCAGGAAAAGCACTTAGCATGGAACTCTGCATGATAGCAAGTGCTTTCTAAATGTAAGCAGCTAGTAGTAACATTACAACCAAGAGCTCAATCCGTGATGGGGAGACAGATGATCTCTCTTGTGAAATTTAACTTATAAAATCTTAAAAGCTAGAAGGCCTCGAGGAATATCTGTCCCTGACAGAAATACACAGATGACTGAATTACCTTCCTCCAGCTTGCATCTCATTATCTTCAGTGGGCATCAGTAATGAGCGGCCCCAGCTTCTCACTCACTGTTATTGCTGAGTCCCCGGTGTCAGACCTAAAGAAACCATCCCCATTAAAATCCTTCTGTCTATGCATTTCGGCAAGGCATATCCATCAGACAAAGGCAGGCATTACGCCAGGTTACTCTGACCCTAGTAGAGAGGTACAGCTATGATCCTCTTCTAAGCTCTTGTTATGCTGTAGGTAACTTCAGATACACTGCAATAGGTCACCTCTTTGATTGTAAAGACCATCTTGAGGCCCTGTTTTGTCCCATGGGTTCATTATAAAGGTCAAATCAAGAGAGACCTAATCACTGGAAGGGAGTGTGATATGGTAGAAAAATTCTCCTTGGGCCACGAGGCAATCAAAATATAAGTCAAATATGTCAGCCTGGCAGAGTTAAGGCACTCTCTACACGGGAATCTCTATAAGCAGGCTCACACCAAGGAGGGTCAGTGGAATAAAAAAAATGTCATCAAAAGTGACAGTCCTCCCCCAAATGCCTAACAAAATGATGAATTAGGAAGACCAAAGGTAGGTGTATTAGCACCCCCCCTCTACACACACACGTACACGTACACACACACACACACACACACACACACTTTTACAAAATGCCTGATAATAACAAGGAGAATTTCTTGTGACTCATGGCGTCAGAAGTCTCCATGTACAGTCAGCTGACTCTATTGCAAGACAGTGGAAGGAAGGCTGCAAAGCCACACCACTGGCAGTGGCCAGGAACCAAAGAGAAAGACAGGAAGAGGCCAGTGCCTTCAAAGGCACAAAACCCAGTAACTTACTTCTGCCACGTTGTTCCCACCCCCTAAAATACCACAGAATCATGAAGTCATCAAACTTTTAACTCACCGATTGAATTAGAGCCTAATGACCCAATCATCTCTAAATAGCCCTCTCTGATAGGAAGCATATCTTCAATACATGTGCCCTTTGCAGGAACTCTTAATAGCTAAACCACAGCAGTAAGATAGCCCCATTAATATGATTCTATCCACTGAGCCTTTGCCAAGCTGACCACACATTGACTCAATAGTCTCATCACTCCTACGTTCTCCCCTACACCCTGTAGTCCACACCTACTGAATTAATAAGGCACTCTCTTATACCTTTATAACTTCCTCTACCTCAACAATCTTTCCCAATTTAAACTCACCAAATTTGTACTTTCCATTTAAAACAGAAAAAAACATCTTTATCCTACATGTTGCCTCTATCTTAGTGCTTACTATGCCAAATTATGATTATAGGTTTGCATTTTTGGACTCTCACTACAGTTTAAGCTTCTAGAGCAAGGTCCCCAAAGTTTAATAAAGGTACAACAGTGGACCTTCAAATAAATAATAGAAAATGGTGTGGTGATATTTTGTTTGTGCTTTAACAAATAAAGCTTGCCTGAAGATCAGAGTGTAGAGCTAGCCACACTAGTTAGCCAAAGGCAGTGGTGGCGCATACCTTTAATCCCAGCACTAGGGAGACAGAGGTTGATGGATCTCTGTGAGTTCAAGGCCACCCTGGTCTACACGATCTACAAAAGAATGAATCAGTCTAAAAAGGAAACAGAGCCAAGCAAGCGGTGGTGGCTCACACCTTTAATCCCAGGGAGGTGGTGGCTCACACCTTTAATCCCAGGGAGGTGGAGACAAGAAGGGATATGGCTGGGCAGAGAAAGGAATAGAACGCAGGAGGAGACAGGAACTCAAGGCGTTCAGTCTGAGGTTTCATAGAGACAGGATCTTGCCCACTTTGGTCTGAGGATTCAGGAGAGGTAATAGGTCTGTCTAGTGGCTGTCTCCTTTACTTCTCTCATATTTCAGCATTTACCCCAGTATTTAACTCTGGGGTTTTATTACTAAGACCAATTAGAAAATGTGCTACAAAATGATGCTTCTGTTCTTGGTGGCTATCATACCGTACTTTGAAAATGGCTTATTTGTATGTATGGTGTGCATGTGTGTGTGTGTGCATTTATATATGAAGGTGTGCTTTAACACACTTGTGGGGGTCACTGGGCCACCGTGTGTGTTGATCCTCACTTCTGGACTGTCTTTCGGGTGGTGTGTCTTTTGTTGGCCACTGCACTGCATGCTGCAGACTGACTGGCTCAAGAGCTCCCAGGTCTGCCTGTAACCCCAGTGCCCATCTTACCGCAGGTGACAGATTGACAGGCATACCTCGACATCCAGCTTGTAAATGGGTTCAGGTGATCATCAGACTTGTGTCACAAGCATGGTCACCCACTGAGCCATCTTCCAAAGCCCTTTTATCTGTACATTTTACCAATTGCCTTTAAATTAGTTCAGTACGAGACGCCTATTGCCTTTCTTATTTTCAATAGTTTCAACTAGTTGTTCTAAAGTTTTTCAGACAAAGCACTTGTGTCACCTGGATAGGATATATTAATTGCTGATTGTCTTAATTGGTCTATTACTTCATAACTGTGTTTTCTAACTCACTGCATTGTCCATAAATTTAAGAATATGATCAGCTAATGGTGGTTATCTCAAGCTTCTGTTTCATTTCTGACTTAAGAACAGCCACTCAGTTTCTTTGCTCTGATGAGGCTAGGGCAGGGGGGCATCTTGAATTGGATTCACAGGTTCCCTCTCCTCTTGCCCTAACCTCATTATGTCTCACACTCAAGGAGAAGGAAGGTGGAAGGAACCTACATCTATGATTGTTCCCTATTCTGATTCACTGTTTACTATGGATCTCTCCTCTACTATAACGCCCAACCTGGGAGTCAACATTTTGATTCATTTCTTGGCTATTTTGAGTATACCTTTAAGAAACTTTACTAAGAAAATATGCAAGTACTGAATGTGCTTGTCTATATTTAGAAAGTTTAAACAAGTACTCAAGGGCACATGAAATAAGATGAAATACTTAAATAGGAATGATGGAAAATGTTCAATAAATAAATTGTAGCTAGGACTAAGATATCTAAATGCATTGATATATACACATTAATCTGTATGAAAAGTCCATAGATGGCTAAGAAACCATAACAGCAATGAATTTTAAAACTAAAATATTATTTCTCTGTCTTGGAAGAGTATGCTACTTCAGCTATTTAATAATTCAAGTACTGTCTCTATGGTGTTGGCCCCATGTACATGGCTTGAGCTGAAGTTTCCTTAAAAAATTAAAAAAAAACTATTATGTAACCTATTTATCCTCCTTCTGGGCATACATCCAAAAAAACAAAATCAGCATTAAAAAAAAGAGATACCTGCCATGTCGATGTTTATTGAAAAACTATTGATAACAACTACTGTATGGAATTAGCTCTACATATAATCATAAATATAAAATCAAATATATAATCATATATACATAATCAGGTTTAAATTAGTTAGCTATAACTAATTTATATTTGTATATAATGGACTATTACTTAGCCATAAAAAGGAAGGAAATATTGTTTGGAGCAAAATATAGAACTAGAGAATATTATGTTAAGCAAAATAGGAGACACAGAGAAAGAAAGTTTCCCACATTCTGTCCATATCTGGAAACCAAAATCAAGCTAAAGCTGAGAAGTGATAACTAGGTGCAAGCAAGTGGGGTGGGAAGACAGAGTGGAAGAAGACTGGTTGGACATAGTTGATATATGTTGGATGCATGTATGTAAGTAATACACTAAATTCCATGAGCACCCACGACTAATACGTATTAGTCAAAATGCACAGACCATAAATTAAATTTTAATTTAATTTTTAGACCTGACTGAGTCCTTAACATTAATACAAAATTAAAAATTAATTACCTTCATGACACAAGTATATTTTGCAAAGGATTAAGAGAAGTTTAGTCTTCCAGCAATGACAATAGTTTATCTTCTGTGGTTCAGAAGGATTATTTTTTTTTCCATACATTGTTTTGTTTTATTTTTTCCATTCAAGAACATAATTAAAGAAATAAAATTTTTACCCTTCTTCCCCTTCTCCCGGTCCCCTCCCACTACCCCCCCACCCCTCCTCCCTCCCCCTTCTTCCTTGAAAGAGGGCATGGTGCCCTGCCCTGTTAGAAGTCCAAGGCCCACCCCCATCCCTCCTGGCCTAGGAAGGAGTGCATTCAAAAAGACTCGGTTCTCAAAAAGATAATACATGCAGAAGAGATAGGTCCTGGTGT
>PVIU01024052.1:7917-26282 GCA_004026605.1 Ondatra zibethicus | reverse complement strand
AGAGAGAGAGAGAGAGAGAGAGCAAAGTTGTTTCATTGTTAATAAACACTGAGATATAGAGTTGAAGTTGCCTCTCTAAATCACAGAGTCCAGATGAAAGGAGATACCTTTGCAGAACTGATAAACACAAGAGGACTTTCTCCTTTTCCCCTTGTAGGCCTTCTGAATCTATTTTCAAGCAGTCTCCACATGCTCCCACATTTTGGCTCAAGTTCCCCAGTGAGTACGGTCATGCTTATCTGCTTTGCCGCTCCATGCCATTCTAAAGACTTGGCCTAATATTGTTGAGAGAGAGTGAAATAACCTGAATCTATCTATTCCTGCTCATCAGTCAGTCATTTTTGTGAAGCCATCTGGCTATTTCTCCCCTCACAGCTTCTTGCCTTTCCACATAAAATGAGTGGCAACTTTAATGTTTCTGGAACTTTGTGACATTTCTTCCGTGTTTTCTTTGTTGAAGCAAAAAGTCCGTGACCCTATTTCTTTAGCACTTCTCTCGGTCCGGGAAATCTTAGGAGGTCTGCCAGCAAGCCCTGCAGGCTGACTTGCCCTCTTCTCCTCCATCTGTTTTCTCTAATTCTTCACACCTTTAAAATTTCTTAGAAATATTTTATTATTCACCTCATCTACACACCCAATTGCCAACATGCCCACACACCCAGCCTAGTATCTCATTGTAGAGACTTCTCTGCCTCATAAAAGCCTCCCACAGCCTCTAGTTCCTTATCTTCTGTCATCAAGAAATCTCCCTAACCCCACCCTTCACATTC
Organism: Ondatra zibethicus; assembly: GCA_004026605.1. Taxonomy (NCBI): domain Eukaryota; kingdom Metazoa; phylum Chordata; class Mammalia; order Rodentia; family Cricetidae; genus Ondatra; species Ondatra zibethicus. Next base: position 25,512 of record PVIU01024052.1, on the reverse strand, counting down.
CCTCATCCGCAGTATGTTATTCCCCAACCACCAAGAGAATGATTATTTAATATTTCCCATAAACACACAAGACTCAATAGGATACTCTGTGCCAAAACCATCGCAAGGTCTCTGTCCCGAAGACCTCACATTCTGATGTCACTCTGGTTGTTATCAACACATTAGGACCGTTACCTCCTCTTGGCTCGGTTGTCCTAGGGAAAGACATTGCTTCCAGATTGTTCAGAAGGATCTGTTTATCAGCGATTGAGTCCATGTGCATCAGAATCCCGGTTCTTCCTTGAGTAGTCTGCACTAAACAGAGGTGCCCCTCCCCAACAGGCACTGCAACTCTTCTTCCATCAGTGAGAGCCCCTGGGCTCAGTGAGTCATCCTTTCTAGGGGTATAAAAGGCTTAGATACAAGTCTGATAAAAGACAGTGTAAGTTGCAGATAGTTTGTTTAACCCTTAACCAGGGAGTCCATTGAGTTTCCTAGTTTCTGCCATAAAGACAGCCAATTCTAGTAGTATATAAGAGCCCTATTATATGTATAACTGGCCATTGAATAGCACTAGTGCTAATGTGACAGAACACTATTAGAAAGGAAAGAGGTCATTTCTTCTTACAGCTTGGAGTCAGTCTATCATCCGTGAAAGTCAGGGCAACACGTCAAGGCAGAAACCTGGAGGCAGAAACTGATGCTGAGGCCACAAAGAAGTGTTGCTTACTGGCTTGCTCCTCATGGCTTGTCCAGCCTGCTTTTTTGTACTATGCAGGACTGCCAGCCCAGAAGTGGCACCACCCACAGTGAGCTGGGCCCTACCGCATCAATCGTCAATCAAGAAAATGCCCCACAGACCTGCCCGCAGGTAATTTGGTAGAGAATTTTCTCAGTTGAGGTTCTCTCTTCCAGAATGACTCTAGCTTGTGTCAAGTTGACATAAAACTAACTAGCACAACTAGACAATGAAAAACTTTAATAACTGCTTCTTAAAGAGCTTGAAGAAAAAAGCAAGAGAGAGACACGCATCTTCTAGTGTATTGGAGTGACATGCAAACTTACAGCTTTGGAGCATCATTCTTAGTTCCCCAGTCTGCTTCCATTTCTATAACCTGGGATAACAATACAGCCCACAAGGCTCTTAGCAGAATGGAACACACAAGCACACCCTGCCAAGTGCCGGGCATCTAATCACTAGTCCTCTCTTTCTGTTGTGGTTGATGTCATCTGTACAGTCAGAGCTTGTTCCTCAGCAGTTTATGTGAGCCTGTTGCTGATGAGAACTGACCACAGACTTGCCGTAGAAGTCTTAGCTTGGGACTGGTGTAGATTGATAATTTGTTCTTCTACCTTCTTCTTTCACCGGCTTTGGCTAAGGACTGTACAATAAATCATGACTACTTCAGTTTCAGGCATGCCTGTGAGATATGGGAGCAGCAGATTCTTAGATGTCATGGATTGATCAAAGATATTAGAATAAAAGGCACTATATAACTTAATCTATTAGTAAAATAAAACCTGACTTACTATTCATTTTTCATGTGACAAGACTTACCTATAACATTCACAAGGGCAAGAGACGGCCTTGGATCTGTACACTTGGTTTTCTGGGTGTGAGAAGACTTACCTATAATGTCCAGAAGGTCAGAAGACTATCTTGGAGCTGGAGACTCAGTTTTCTGGATCACACCAACCTTATCAGCCTCTCCCTCCATACCTGTGCATTGGTTGAAAGTCTATGGGCATCAAGAAGAGATATGAGGATAGGGAGGATGACATGGCAGTGTGCTTTATGTAAGAAAAAACATTTAAGCCTTGCCTCACCACCTGAGGGCTGCATGGAAGACTGTGCACCTCCCCCAGGTAGCACTGCCCACCCCCACTAGGACTCCAGCCCCATTGCCTGAGAACAGTGCCCATCATGTAGTAACCCTTCCCTACGTAGTAACCCTCACCCCACCATGACCCAATATTTTGACCACTTAAGGACCAACGAGAGAACCCAGTGAGACTTGCACAATCTTTTGACAAATATTTCCCCAGAACCATCTCTGTGGAAAGTTTGCTCTCTTACTCAGAGGCTATACTTATGCCTAGATGAATCTGGACCACTTCTGATACCCCACTTATATGTTTCAATGCTGAGTGGCCCCAAGACTTAATCGCTGTTGACAGAGGTTTTTGTCCCACCAAGTCCCACAGTCATTGAGTCCCCAAAAAATACACCAAGGTCTACATTAATCATAAACTGATTGGCCTATTAGCTCCCGCTTCTTAATTTTAATTCTTACATCTTAACACATAATTCTTGTCTATGTTAGGCGCATGTCTTGTCCTCTACATCTAGGTGACAACTGCAGACTGAACTTTCCTCTTCCCAGAATTCTCCTGCTCTCGTTGCCCCACCTCTACTTCCTGCCTGGCTACTGGCCAATCACCATTTTATTAAGATTAATATAAGAGGCAGGATAAAAGACCATTGTCCCACAGCAAACCCCAAGCACCACTGAGCCTGTTTAAAACTTGAAAGACTTTGGCCTGTTCAAACAAAGGTATAAATGATATCTACATGAAACCCTAACAACAACCTAACATCAGATGCCTAGGTCCCATTACAAAAATACAAATAACATGAGCAACAAGAAAAGTATGTCCTCTTCCAAAATTAGTACTGTTGGAGTAATGTCTCCTGAGAAAATCAACTTAGATGACACACAAGACAATGACTTTGAAAGAGCAATTATAAAGTGTTCAAGGAACTCAAAGAAAATATAAATAAATGCTGGAATGAAGACAAAGAAAATATAAACAATTGAATGAAATAAGTAAAAATTCAAGATATAAAAATAGAATTCAACAAAGAGCTAAAACTTCTGAAGAAAACATAAAGCAAAATAAAACTTGAAATGATATTCAGTAAATCAAACAAAAAAAATCAATAGAAAGCCTTGCCAAGCAGGATAATGGATCAGGTGGAAGAAAGAGAATCAGCTCTTGAAGGCAAGGTAGAAGAATTGGATATCTCAGTCAAAGAAAATGATAGATAAATAACCAAACCCAGGAACAGATTAAGCAGGAAATATGAGACAATATAAAAGGCCAGATCTATGAATAATAGATCTAGGAGGAGGGTAACACATCTAGGTCAAAAACATAGTCAATACTGTCAGGAAAATCATAGAAGAAATTTTCCCCCAACCTAAGGAAAGAAATGCCTATCAAGGTGCAAGAGCATGTAGACCACCAAATGCAAAGGAACAAAAAAGTAACTCCTCATATCATAATGATAGTCTAAACACTAGATGCACAAAACAGAGGAAGAATTTTGAAAGCTTCAAGAGAGAAAGACTATGTCACATAGAAAGGAGGGCCCATCAGAATAACAAAGATTTTCAATAGATATTTTAAAAGTCAGAAGGGCAAAATGGTTCTCAGCCTATGGATTTTGACCCCTTTTGGGGAGCAGTGTCAGAAAGACCTTTCACAGGGGTTGCCTAGGATCATCTGAATATCAGATATTTATTCTTCAATTCAAAATAGTAGCAAAATTATGGTTATAAAGTAGCAATGACTATAATTTTATGGTTGGAGGTCATCACACCATGAGGAAATGTATTAAAGGGTTGCACCAGTAGGAAGGTTGAGAACCACTGGCTTACACTGAAAGATCTGAAAGACTTGGCCCATGCCAGACCAGACTACTATACCCAACAAGACTATCAGTAATACTTTAAGGAGAAAGAAAAATTTTCCACTATAAAGGCAGGTTAATGGAATTTATAGCCAGTAAGCCAGTCCTATAGATGATACTGGAAAGAATACCTTGGACTGAAGAAAGGGATAAGCATATCCAACAGGCTACAGTATAAAACCAATAATGTTAGGTCAGTGATTAAAGGAAGACTAAGAAAACAAATACCATAGCATTAACAAAATAACACAAATAAATACACACATATATCAGTAATATTCTTGAACATCGAATATCTCAACTCACCAATCAAAAGACACAGAACAGTAGTAGAATGGATTAAAAATCTGGGTCTTCATTTTGCTGCCTCTGAAAAATATACCTTATCAACAAAGATAAACACCAAAGTTAGAGTGAAACAATGGGCAAGGGTTTTTTCAAGCAAAATGAACCAGGAAACAGGCAGGAGTTTCTATTTAATAGCCAACAAAATAGACTTCAAGCTAGAACTCATCAAAAGAGGTAGTAAGAGCCTCTTCATACAGATGAGGGGAATCATTCATCAGGAAGGCATTATGACTCTAAATATAGATGCACCAAACTTGGGTGCTCCCAACTTCATTAAGCAACAAATTAGCCTCAACGTATTAATAGTAGGTGTTCTCAATACCCCACTCTCATCAATGGGCAGATCATCCACATTTTTTTTTAAAAAAGGGAACACAGAAATAACTCAGCCATGTAATATCACAGATCAAATGGACCTAACAGCTATCTACAGAACATTCCTTCCAAACACAAGAAAGTGCACATTCTTCTCAGAAGTCCATAGAACCTTCACTAAAATAGACCATATATAGTAACATAACACTCTTCCCAACAAATACAGGAAAACTGAAATAATTTATTGTGTCTTAGCTGACCACGATAGAATAAAACTAGATAACAATAACAATAGAAATAGAATAAAATACACACAATCCTAGATATTAAACAATGCACTATTAAATGGATCACCTAAGAAATAAAAAGGGAGCGAAGTAATTTTCCAGAATTAAAAAAAAATACAGTATAGTAAATCTGTGAGACACAATAAGGGCAGTCCTAAAAAGGAAGTTTATAGCTCTAAGTAGCTACATAAAAAAAATCAAAGAGAACTTAAACAACTGAATGATGAACTTTAAGGCCTTGGATAGACAATAATAATCAATATCCTAAACCAGTATTTAGGGATAAATAATCAAGATACAAATTAAACAAACATGAATTAAGACAGCAACAAAGAATCAATGAAACAGAGTTGGTTATTTGAAAAAATGAGCAAGATTAACAAGCTCTTAGCCAAATTAACCAAACAAAATTAAAAAAAAGCCAAATCAATGAAATTAGAGACGTAAAGATACTACAGCATTCACCAATGGAGTTCAGAGGATTAGAAGGACACATTTTCAAAGCTTTAGAAGTTGGAAACTCTCAAAGAAATGTATGAGCTTCTTTATGTATATGACAAATGAAAGTTAAACCAAGAGGAGAAAACATTTAAAGAGATAAATCATAAGCAACAATACTGAATCAGCAATAGAAGGTTCCAATCACACCTACCCACAAAAATCTGTAGAATCTAGGCAACCTTGAAAGAAAAACTAAAACCAATGCTTCTCAAACTACCCCATAAAACAGAATAGGAACGAGTGCTTCCAAATCCATTTTATAAGGCCAGTTTTATGCTGATGCCTAAACCATGTAAAGACCCAGTCCCCTTTCCCCCAAAAAAATAAAGAAAGGAAAGAAAATTATAAACCAATCTTTAATATTTTGTAATGAAATGTTCAAAAACTTAATTCATCAGTACATCAAAAAAGAATCATCTCCCATAATCAAGTCAGCTTTACCCAAGACAGATGAAGGGATAGTTCAACCTACAGAAATCAACAAATGAAGTCTGTCACATAGACAGACCCAAGGATAAAAACCACATAATCATTTTATTAGATGCAGAAAAGGCCTTTGATGAAATCCAACAGCCCTTCATGATAAAAGTCCTGGAGAACATAGGATTATGAGGGGTATATCTCAACATAATAAAAGCAACACACAGCTAGCTCACAGCTAACATCATACTAATTGGAGAAAAAGATAAACTTTTCTACTAAAATTAGGAGCAAGACAAAGATGTGTTATTGTTAAGAACTGTTTTGGCTTTCCTAGGTAAGAAGGAAATATGGAGAGGAATGACTAACAGTAAAGACCTTTGAAAAAGCCACATAGAAACATACTACTATAGAAGATTCCTAAGACAGATAGATAGATTAGATGGATGGATAGACAGATAGACTGGAGAGAGAGAGAGAGAGAGAGAGAGAGAGAGAGAGAGAGAGAGAGAGAGAAGTTTAAATGGAGGTTATCCTACAACCATGGGGACAGTTCCTCTCCTGATGCTGTAGGCTGTCAAATAAGCTAATACTTCTAAGATATGCTGCTGTGTTTCTTTTAAAAGAAGTGATAGTATTTGTATCTGAAGGCATCTTGCTGTTAGAATGATTTATTTATTTTATTTTTTATTTAATACACAATACACAAAACAAAGCCTTCATAAATAGACAGAGAAATGGGGGTGGGGTGGCACATGCCTTTAATCCTAGAACTCAGGAGGCAGTGGCAGAAGGATCGCTCAGGGTTCAAGGCCAGCCTGGTCTACAGATAGAGTTCCAGGACAGCCAGAACGAAACCCTGTCCCAACAAACTAACCCCCACCAAAGACCCTGAATTTGAGAGGGCTGCCCCTGTCTGAACAAAAACAGAGGTGGAGTGAATGGGGGAGGGGAGGTTGGAGAAGGAAATGGAAGGAGAGGAGGGAAGGGGAAATTCGTTTTGGATGTAAAATAAATAAATACATTTTAAAAAGCAGAGGAATAAAAACAGAATTATAGGAAGGGACCAGAGAAATTAATCGCAGTCTGATCTCTACAATAACATTGGCATCAATATTGGAGACATCTTTTCTATTTAAGTTTTTCTAATGAGCTAGAGACCAAGTCTTTTCAGCAGGAATATGGATGTTCTATCACTATTAGAAAGTTTCCCCTTGTGTCTTACTTCCTTTCTCAAGGTGCACGTCAAAACTGCGTTTTCTCCTTAGGGAAGTAACAAGTGTAAATAAAAGCAGCTAGATTCCAGCCCCTGTGGGGAGAGGAGGAAGGACTGACAATAAGACAAAGTAGAAGTGATATGAACGCATTTGAACGTTCTGCTTAGCACTGGAACTTCGTGTTCTGTTAGAGTGTTGCTAATGCATGCATCCATCCATCTATCTGTGTTTCTGCCTCATGGGCACATTTAGAAGAACAGTCCTTTCTCTGCACCATTTCATCTCCTTCAGAAAACACTTGTGTATGATAATGCGTAACATTCATTATACACAGCAGAAGCCAAAACCTTTTGCCAGAGCAACCTTCAAAAATTTTACACCTATTTCATGCATTAAAGGAGAAATGTGTATCACATGCTTTCACTTACTTTGTGATTAGCTCAATAGACTTGTGTTCTACGGGGACAGAAGCCAAAGCCTTGGTCTCTTGAAACCTTTCCTTAGCTCTTGTGGCATTCTCCTCTTCTAGCATAGTTTTAAGAAGTTTGTTCTCATATACTCTCGGAGGGAGAATTATATTAAAAGTCGCTCATGCTAACTTGCATCTGTAAGGATCTTTAAAATGTAGAGTTCTTACATACTCTTATTTGATATTCACAGGCTTTCAGTGGGGTTACTAGAATGGGAACTAGAATTCTCATTTCAAAGTTATGTGAAGAAGGGCTTCCTAACTTACTCCAAAGTACTTGTCAGAGCCTGGTCTTGAACCCAAGTTGTATGGCTCAACTCAAGTCATACTCTTTCCAAGATGCCCAGAATGGTGCTCTAGGTAGAACTCTAAAATGATCCCTGGCTGTCCTCACCTAAGTGTTGTTTCTCCCTGAGCATCAATGGAGTTTATAAATAAAATGAGGTAACATGATTGATTATGATCAAATTTTGTAGATGTAATTAAGGTCTCAACTCGGTTGACCTTAAGATTAGCCTTGGATAGGTTTGGCCTGTTTGTATGAGTTTTTAAAACCTGGATTTAGGATCAGACACGGGAATTCAGAGAGAGGGATACATTAAAAAAAGGAGTTGTATGTGAGGTTGCTCCAAAGCTGCTGGCTTTGAGTATGAAATATAGACATCATCTAGAAACTCTGGGAGACACTATCGACCATAGGCAAGCATCAGTCTTATAACCACTGTGTAAGAAATGGACTTTAACAGATAGTCTAAGTGACCCAGAAATGGATTCTTCTCCTGAGTACTTCATATGAGCAGTCAGGCTGCCCAACATTATGATTTCAGCACGTGAAATTATGAGAATAAATCCCATATCATGCTGAATTTATGACTTAATAAAAGACATTGTTTTAGCTGTAGAGATTGTGATAGCTTATACTCAGCCACAATAAAATAATAAACTGCCACTCATAAGTATTTATTGAATGGTTATTACGTGTAAGACACTAGTTTTTATTTCTGATCACTTTATGTCACCGTCTGAGAGATTAGGAGAATTAATTTTTAAAAGCTTTCTAGGTTATTTTATTCAGCACTGTTACCATTTTTCTTGTGAGGAAATAGAGAATTAGCATTCCTGTGTTACTGAGACACACCTGTATCCCTTATTCTGAGCAATGGGATATTGGGGGAGGGGAGTAACAGGATCTTCCAGGACAATGGCTTGTATCTCTACATTTTCTCTTCCTGAGCAGAAAATCCCAAGGCTCTAGAAAGGAAGGCTTCACATGTGGGGAGCACCTGGCCCTGGGCACAAGGGTAGAACTTCCTGCCAATATGCTTTGGGTATGTCTACCTTGACTGACACATTTACACTGAATGTACTGGGCCATATGTCATCCTGAGCTTTGCCAACATTGACAGCCGTCCAACCATATCCTAGTAGTGAAGGCTATGTCACTAGGATCTTTTGCTGAATACCAGTAGAGTTAAGAGAAAAAGGCAAAGTCGGTTGGAAGTGGGGAAATTAATGGAGGAAATGGGATAATATTAACAAGATATGGAAAACAAGAAACAGAAGACTAGTAATGCAGGATTGAAAGTTCAGTGTACAGCGGCAGGAAGATTGGGAGTTTGAGATAGCCCACAAGATAGCATTGTGAGTCTCAGGCCAGCCTGGGCCATTCATCCCAAGTAAAGGAAGAGGAAGAAAGGGAAGAAGGAACAAGCAGAGAAGGAAACAGAGTTCTGTGATTGAGTAATGACAACTGAGTGGCTGCTATTCAGATTCTGTGGGTCTTCTGTATGAGGACAGACCCACTTTCTACCAGTCATCCTGAGATGAAGCAGTTAAGGCTCTCCAGCAGAGTGCCAAATTGTTGAAATGGAGAAATCATGTACACTAAATATTTTAACTTACTTTTTAAATGTGTATGACTATTTTTGCCAGCACATACTTATGTGCACCATGTGCATGCCTGGTGTCTGTGGATGTCAGAAGAAAATGTTGAGGTCCCTGGAACTAGAGTTACAGATAGCTGGGAGCCACCATGTGGGTGCTGGGAACAGAGCCCAGGTCTTCTACAAGAGCAGCCAGTGCTCTTAACTGCTAAGCTGCCTCTCTAGTCACTACATTCAATTAAAGTCATGCTGTTCTATATACTTCTGAGAATTCACTGTTGTGGCTTAGGAGGAGGAGCCCAGCCTTATGCAGGTTTTTCCTTCCTGAATTCCTGTTTAATTTCCATAGAAATACTAGAAAATGTGCACAATATCACAGCTACGTTAAAGAGACTTTTTTTTGTTTTATATCAGAATAGAGTCAGTAATGAAGGTAAGTAATGATGGTTTTTATAAACCATCATTATAATCAATTATCAGTTATCATTATTTATTGCAGCAGCAGTAGACAAAATATTTCCTTTTAAGATAGTAAATTTTAAGAATTTTAAGTGAGCCAAACTAAATTGATCTCTTTAACTGTATATAATAGTTATTTCTAAAATAAATTTAAATGGATGATAATATAATTGCTAACAAGTGGAACTCAGAGTGAACATGAACTGAAAATATCACTTCAAGAAAATTTAATACGAATCAGAGAAACCATGCAGCACCCAAGCTCTTGGTTTTCAGGACCTTTCTGTCATCACAGCTCCTCTATACCCTAATCTGATGTGTGTCTCTGTTGGAAATTTCTTTCATGTGTTTGCAACATGCTTTAAGGAGAGTTTCTCAAATTGAACTGAGGTTTTTTTCCTCACAATTTTCCCATTTATGGAACTTGAAAACCAAACAGACTTTTCTTAAGAAACAAGGAAGACAATTTTTAAATGCTTCACATGGAGTATTAATTTGCTTGCTTATTTATGTGTATATGCATGCACCCATATGAAAGTGTGCATGGAAGTCAGAGGACAATGTAAGGAGCCATGTGGGTTCTGGGACTTGATCTCAGGTGGTCAGGAATCATAGCAAGTTCCTTTTCTCACTGAATCACCTTGCTGGTGCAAGAAAATAATTTTTAAGTATGGCTTCATTTTTCTTTCCTTTGCAAATGAGTTTTTTTAAGATTTACTTAATTCAAGAGATCAGGAATTTAATACCATACAAGGTACCACTCCTTCATACATAAAACTGGCATCTTAAAATGTCTGATTTTTTATGGTGTAATATGCTATTAATTAAATAAGTGTAGGTTGTGAGTTAAGAAGTTCTCTTTGATTTCAGTTGTGTGAATATCTGGGATGGTGCTCACCAATGCCACTGTCACAGTCTAGGTAAGGGGGAGATGTGCCTTGGAAGGATGGCCACAAAAACTGCTGCCTGGAGCCCCGAGGCTTCCATTCTCCCCCTGTTGTCCTATTTATGGTCTTCATCAACACACTAATTTAAACCTAACAGAGGAATTTTGCTTACATGAGCAAATTTTCTCTTTAGAAAATATATACATCAACTAATTTCAAGCTGGTCATGAAACAAGAGTGTCTTTGACACTAGGAAAAGGGCAGGTTGTAAATGCACATCCCTCCCTTTTCTCCACAAAAGGAACATACATTCGGTTATTTCTTTATTAAAAGACATGCCCGCCCACAAACATCTGAGAAACATCTGTAGACAAAATGCCAAAATGCATAGTCGAGTTTTGACTCACACCTCACCACCCACCAAGACCCCTGTCAACTCACAATAAACACCTTCCTAGCATCTGTCCCAGAGAAAGAAACGCCACATTACCCAGAGGTCAGAGCAAACAGATGTCACTTATTGCAGACCCTAATCATATCCATGCCCAACCTTAGGAGCGCACAGCGAAAGCTGACTTCTGGAGTAGGGGCTCCTTCAGCAGAGACGCCCATCCTGTGTCCTCCCTCACTCTCTGGGAGGGAGGCCTCTAGAGGGGCTGCCTCTAGCAACTGTCCCAACATCCTGCTTTTCTCTTGACCACGATTGATGGTCAAGATAAGGATAGCAAGTCTCAGAAATTCTTCCTAATTAGTCTACATCATAGCATCTTTGCTTCTCCTTCTGACAGCCTGGCCCAAGAGCCTGCGTCTGTACCAGTTTCTCCACTGCCCACGGAAGATGCTGTCAGGTTTCCTCTGTTCTTAAAGCTTTTGGAATACATTTCTGTCCCTTCTTCACAGCCATTGTGTTCAGCAACGTTTGTTTATGTCTTTGACTCCCGAGAGATGGAGTTCCTTGGGAGTTTGAGGAGAGATGAAAACAGAGGAATAAGGGATGGGGACTAGAAGGAAGAAAAGGAGGCAGAAAAGGGAAGAAGGAAGAAAAGAGAAGATGCAAGACATATGAAAAAGATGAATACAAAAACTGACAGTGAAATTTTTGAGCTTTTTATTTTTTTACAACGGATAAGTAAAATACAACACACATATAAGTATTTTATAAATATAAAAATGAAGAAAATACTAAATACAAAATGTTTGCCACATTTTGAATGAATTTAGAGGAGGTAGAGTTAAGGAAACTAATCCAGGCCCAGAATGAGAAGCATTGTGTAATGTACACAGACTAGCAGAAGGTCAGCCTCATAGAAGCATAGAATGATGGCTGTCTGAGACTTGAAGGTCAGACTGAGTGGGAAGATGTTAAACGGTGGAAATTTCAGTTGCAACATGAGTAAGTGCTGAGACTCCTATATATCTCGGGGTGACTATAGCTAACAAACTATATTATATTAAATATTTGAAATATGTTAAAAAAAGATTTTGCTGGAAATGCTGGTGGCACATACCTTTAATCCCAACATGTGGGCATATGTCTGTGAGACAGAAAAAAAGGGAGAGAGAGAGAGAGAGAGAGAGAGAGAGAGAGAGAGAGTTTGGACACTCTTACTGTACAAGGGGGATGTATAAGGGGATAGATGTGTTAGTTAGCTTGGTCTGAATAATAGGGGCCTTGTTTTGTTTTGCTTTAAGGAAATAAAACAACTTTATTTAGCACATTGGAAAGAAAAGTAGGATGGCAGTCGCAAACATTTTCCTGCTAGTTTTTTAAATTTTTAGTTCTTCACTTCTTTTTGTGATAGTTTCATGAATCCCAAACTAATCTCAAATTCCCTATGAAGGTGAGGCTGGCCTTGAACTCATGGTCCTCCTGCCCCCAACTCCCAAAATCTGGAATCACAGATATATGCCACCACTCATGGTTTTATTCAGTCCTGGGACCAAACCCAGGGCTTTATATATGCTCAGAAAGCTCTGCACCAATTGAGCTACATCCCCAGCTCCCACTTAACAACAAAGCAAAACCTCAAGGGTTGCAGCAATTCAGCATGGCTGAACATTTGAATCCAGTTCCAGGACAGTCAGGCTACGGAAATCCTGTCTCTAAATAAATAAATACTCCAGGTAGAATTTCTACATTGAAGTTCTGTTCTGTGGATTTCAAGAGTTGAAAAGTCTTTAGGCATTCTTATAAAAAGAATGTCTTATCTCCTACACTTACTGAGTCGTTTTTTTCTTTCTTTCTTTTATGTTTTGCTTTTCCAGACAGGGCTTATCTATGTAGCTTTGGTCCTATCCTAGAACTCACTCTGTATACTAGGTTGACCTTGAACTCACAGAGATCCGCCTGCCTCTGCCTCCTGAGTGCTGAGACAAATCATGGTTTTTGTACCTCTCAATTATATAAAATCTTATCTGACAAGTAGACTTCAATCAAGTTAGAAAAGCAGAAAATTTACATTTTAAAAAGAAAAAAGTATTTTCCATAACTATTTCAATACTCACCCATTTCAGATATATGCAGATTCAGACATGATATCCTCATGGCTGACAGGCTCTTGAGAGGATGCTGGCCAAGACTTGGTGCATTAAGAGCCCATCCTCTCAGAGATAGGATCTGGATGTGGTTTCCCACTGTTAACTTTGTATCAAATGATTCTGGGGCCTGTGCTCAGAGTTCCTGATATATTCCCCTGATAACCCATCTGCTCTCTCTGTGTCTGTGGACCATTTTCCCCAGCTTGAACTTGTGTCTTCCTAGTGCTGAGCCTTCCAGCCAACCCTTGCTAGCTCTCCCCCCCCCCCCCCCCTGGAGAGGGCCCACAGTCCTCAGGTGCCATTGTGTCTCCATGATGTTGGCAACCAGATTTGCTTATGAATTACTTCTCTTTTTCTACTGGACACTCTTTTTATAATATCGATAATTCTCAATAAAAAAAAAACTCAAGTTAGTGTCACCGCCCTTGGCAGATGTATCACAACTAGAGAACTGGAGACATTTATTAATGTCCTACGCAAAGCAGAATAGCTATAATGCAAAGCAAGTGCCTGATTATAGCGCCTCTAGTTCCCATGTCATTTCAATGACTCCTGGATCTGCACCATTCACCCACCCATCATCCCTAAGGACCTCGCCTGTGGAGTTGATGGGGTTCTGCCTCCACTCTAACATGAAATCATGGCTGGGGACTGGGCCTGGAATTGACAACTGTGGCAGAAGCCGCCTTTGCTCCCCTGTCACAGGCCCATCTAGAGCAGCCTTACTCTCTGCACAGACGTTAAACCTTACTTTTAGATGATACAGTATTTTCTACAACCATCCCATAAACTCCAGCATTATCCAGAAGGCTTATTTAATTTTTATGATATGCCAGAAGATTGCTGCACTGAAATGTAGATGAAAAAAATATTTTTTCTTGCAAATATAGTTACCATGAAACTCCATAACATTAATGGTGACTTTTTTAAGGAGTCCAATTTCATTTGAATTTATCACTATAATTTGCAGAAGTGAATTTTAATACCCCTAAGAATTTGATATTTTTACTTGATTACAACTATTGTTTACTCTAAATTGAATTGTCCACTGAGGAATTCTTATTCTCTAGCTCTCTTTCTCCTTGCTCTCTATCTGACAGGATTAAAAAAAAAAATCCTGCCAGATAACAGTACTATTTGATGGATGTTAATACAATATATACAGTTTATCAAATATTCTTCCATAAATTTTTATCTTGAGGGATTTATTGGTAATTCAGATAAATAAGATACAACGGACTTGAAAGATGAGTTAATGAGAGACATCCCGGCTTGTTCAAATAGTGTTTATCAAAAAGTCATTTGCAGGTTTTCTAGAATATACAGCTTTCCTTTATAGATATTTTCAGCCCTTCTCAGGATGGAGAAAGACTTGTGTTAAATTATGGGTAACTGACGCAATAAAATGCAAAGCTGCTATTTCAAGCCACCCCCTAAACGTATAATGGTCCAGATATAAGGGCAAGTTTCTTATTTGTATAAGTTCCAGAAAAATACGTGCCTGATTAACATGTAAGTTCTTGTTTTGTTTTAAGTCCTGATACAGGAACTCAGACTCTTTCCTTCCTGTTCTTCTGTCACAGTTAACCCATCTAGGGCAGCCAGGCACACTTTTCTCCAGCTTCTGTAAGATGAAACACTGCAGTAAGATTCCGCATGGCATATGGGTGCTGCGACTTAAACTCAGGACCCTAGGAAGAGCAGTCTAACCTCTGAGCCATTTCTCCAGCTCCAATACTTTGTTGTCTGTTTGTTTTTAAAGGCAGGGTTTCTCTTTGTAGCCTTTTGAGTCCTGAACTAGCTCTGTAGACCAGGCTAGCCTTGAACTCAAGAGGTTCTTTTGCTTCCTGAGTGCTGGGATTAGAGGCGTGTGCCACCACATCCAGCTCCAATACATAAGAAAATAAAGACTACGCCTCACTCAATAGATGAACCAGCCTAAATTCTGGAATTAAAAGTATTCTACGATGCTCAACTGCTGTTTAAACTACTTGGAAGAAACCGGCCATTAGTAGTTTCTGGTTTTAAACGTAGGCTATTAAAAAAAAATTAAGGCATGCTACATAAATTTGTTCTTTCTAATCTTATTGGAACTTTGTGGGCCAGTCTAAAAAATAGTAAATACCACCTCTATTTACATTCCAATTCTTGGAATTCAGTCACATGATCGGATTTGGCTATAAAGGACTCTGGAAAATAAAGTCCAATTGGTAGGTCCAAGAGGAAAAAGTTTTGTGCTTAATGATCCTTTACAGCCACACAACCAGGGCTCAGATCCTGGCTCTGCCATGGATTCTTTTGTGATGATTTGTGCTTTAATTTCCTTGTCTCTTAAGGGATAATAAAACTTGTTTTAGTGATCGTTGCTCAACTTAAAAGGAATAATGAAATACCAAATGGTTAAGACACAGTATAGCTAGTTTAATCTGAAAGGCTAAGTTACATTTAGTTTTATAAATGTATAATTTATAAGTTGTGGAACTGTATAATTGTCCTGGTTCCCAGAAAACTTTGAATTTCCTCCTCGATAGTTTGATGTTTTAACAATATCTCACAAATGCAAATGGAGATCACTTCATTTTTACCTAACAACCTATTTGAGCATGAAATGAACATAAGAAATTAGATCTTAAGACCACACAGGTGGACAGGTCCATCTCTTCAATCAATGCTGTTGAGGAAATCAAGTATCTACATAAGGGAGAACAAATGTGGATCTTTCCATGCCGCATAAACTTCAGCTCAAAATAGACTCTTATGTAAGACCTGAAGCCATTAAGCCGCTAGAAGGAAATATAGGGAAACAATTTCTCAGCATTCCTCTAAACAACGGTCTGGGACGCAACACCAAAAGAAGCTCAGAGGAAGGTTGGGAGGATTAGGCAGATGTTGGTGCAAAGATGCAGTTTCAGTTCGAGAGGAGAAACAAATCCAAGGCCTCTGTTCTGCTACAGATGCCTATAGTTAATAATGTTTACTTGAAAAATGTAAAAGAATGGATATTAAATGTTTGTGGTGGTGGTGGTGGTGGTGTGTGTGTGTGTGTGTGTGTGTGTGTGTGTGTGTGTGTGTGTGTGGTGTATGCACGTGGTGAGTGCACACAAGTGTTTGTGCCTGTGGTCGTGGTGCTCAGATCAAAGGAGGATGGTGGGTGTTTGTATCATCCTCCACCTTATTCTCGAGAAACAGGATGTCTCATGGGATCTAGAGCTAGGCAGGTGGCCAGCAAGCCCCAGCAATCCTCTTGTCTCTGCTCCACAGGACTAGGGTTACAGGCACAGGCTTCCACGCCTGGTTTTTTATGGCATTTCTGATATTTGAATTCAAGCATCCCTGAATGAACAGCAAGCACTTTTAACCATGAGCCATTTCTCAAGCCCAGAGTTTAAACATTTTAACCATCAAATAAATTATTTGAGGGACTAGAGAGATGGCTCCATAGTTAAGAGCACTGGCTGCTCTTCCAGAGGAGGACCTGAGTTTGATTCCCAGCTCCCATCCAGTTACAGGGGTTGAACTCCCTCTTTTGGCCTCTATGGGCACCAGGCATGCATGTGGTGCACAGATAAACAATGTAAGCAAAACATTCAAACACATAAAATACAATCAAATAGAAACCAAAAAGAAGTTGAGTGGTGATTCAGTTCATTATCTTTATTTAAACAGCTCAAAATGTGTACCCATATGAAAAGATCACCTTTCACACTGTGGATACAATTTCATTTGAACATATATACTATGCTGTAATGAAGCCGAATAGGGAGAGAAACATTTTAAATTGCTAATATGTCTTTATGACTCTCCATATTTTAAGAGATTCTTCATAGTTCTTGGGACAACTTTTTTCTTCCTATTTCCCAGTTTGGGTTTGGTGAATCAATGCAATGGGGGAGGGATGGAATCACTACAATTTAATTCAATCTTAATGATAGCTCTCGAATCCTGTGACCTATCCTGTGAGATAAATTCTCAAAATTCTCTGCAAAGGTCAAGAGGTTGCCACTCTTTCCTATTAAACCTTCATGGAAAAACCCTGGTTCAGAAAAATATTTTGCCATTTCAAAATTAGAAGTCACCCAAGTCCTGAAATCCTAGCATCAATGAAATGAGAGAGCCAGTGGGACGATGTTTTGGTGGGCAGAGCAAATCACATATGTTGTCTCCTTTTGGTTCCCCCAGATAGATTTTATCCTTTGTGTTGCTTTCATTTTATTTTGTACCAGCAGCCGTGGGATTTCTGCCAGAAATGAACTCAGCCGCTTCCCTGGGAATGTTGTCCGGTTGCTAATTTCAGTACCGGAACTGTGTTCCCTTGCGTTCTGGCCTATTTCCATGCGTGCCTCCACTGGAGGGAGGGCTCTGACAGTCTGTGGATAATGGTAAACACATGTGGCCAATGCTGCAAGTCCTTCAGAGACAGAGAGCATTGGTAGGTACTTCCATTGCTGGCAACAGAAAAGCAGAGTGAGAGACTCCATTGGGCACCCGGGAAACCACACGGAAAGACCCAATGCAAGCGAGTTCCTGCTCTTTTTCTTTCGTTCTTTTCTTCCTCCCTCCCTCCCTCCCTCCCTCCCTCCCTCCCTCTCTCTCTCTCT
>PVIU01024051.1:0-25000 GCA_004026605.1 Ondatra zibethicus | reverse complement strand
AGGTTAGTCAATGGGCACCAAGTCACACGCAGAGAAAAGAGAAGTTATTCAGTGCTCTTGGACAGCAAAGGGGCTCTAGGAGCAATAGTGCATTGTATGTCCAAAGTGGAGAGAAAGGAGCTCAAGGATTTCACAACAAAGAAAGGGTAAATGTTTGAGGAGAGAGATGTGTTTATTACACGGTGTTTGCATGTCTCGAAACAGAGCACACTCTTTCATAAACACGTGTTTTCTTAGGGTTTCTGTTGCTGTGATAAAAACACTATGAGCTCTGAGCTCACAGAGACTGAGGCAGCGCACGCAGCGTCTGCATGGATCTGCACCAGGACCTCTGCACACGCGGTGCGTCTCCCAGTTTAGTGTGTGTGGTGGCTACTCTTGGTTGTCAACTTGACTACACCTGAAACAAACTAAAATCCAAAAACAGAGGGGCACACCTGTGACAGATTTTTGCGTAAATTGAAGTGGGAAGATCCAGTTCTAATCTGGATTGATGGAGAGTCACACCTTTAGTCTGGATCTTTGAGGTGGGAAGACCCGCCTCTAATCTGGGCAACACCTGCTGGAAGCCTATATAACAACTTGGAAGAAGGAAGCTTTTGTTCTTTGCCTGGTTGTTTTCACCTTGCTAGCAAGTTCAATCCTTCACCGGCACTGCATCCGACTTCTTCGGGATTTTGGCATCGACTGAAGACCAGCTATAAGTTCTGTTATTCTATAAGTTCTAATACCATGTTTTTATGGGATTTCTGAGTGTGTGAACTAGTGGGTCTCTGTTCTTGTACCCTCTCTTAGGCTCTTTTCCTTCTGTTCTTTTTGTCCAACTCTGATGTGTTAGTTTTTGTTTCATCTTAATATATTATTAACCCTTAAAAGCCCATTTGTTTCTAAAGAGAGCCAGAGGGGGTGGGTACAGATATGAGGGGATGAATGTAGGAACTGGGAGGAGTAGAGGGAGGAGAAACTATAAACCGAATAAATTATGTGAGGAAAAGAATCTATTTTCAAAAAAAGGAAAACAAAACAAACCCAGTGAGCAAACTGGGGAGGTAAGGGTTTATTTCATCTTAGGGTTTGTAGTCCGTCATCCAGGGAAATCAGGACGGGGACTTAAGGCAGTATTTGGAGGGAGAAACTGAAGTAGATGCCATGGAGGAGCACTGCTTACTGGTTTGCTTTTCATGGCTTCCTTATCTTGCAGGACCATCCACCCAAGAATGGCTCTACCCTCAGTGAGCTGGGCCCTCCTACACCAATCACAAAAAAAAAAAAAAATGCTCCCACAGGTTTGCCTGCAGGTCAATCAGGAAAGGGCATTTTCTCAATTGACATTCTTTTCCCAATTGACTCTAGCCCATGTCAAGCTGACATTAAAAACCAGCACATGTGTACTCTTTTGTGCCTGCTTAAAAGTTAATTCAAATGAAACAATCTTTTTAACTTACTCACTGAGTCTTGAAACAACAATTCATTGATCCCCTTTCGGCAACTGTGGGAATGAAGAATTGTATGGCGCAAAGACAATTTTAAATTTCCGTCCAGTGACTTCATGGAAGGGACCAATACTTCTTTCATAAGTAGTACAACATCGGTGCTTGACACTGTTGTGTGGGTGGCCCTCCTTGGCTTCATAAATATTTACTATTTCCAAGTAGAGTTTCCATTTGCTCATACTTGAATATATTATTTTATTTAACAACCCTCTTATTGCTTGAACAGTGTACCCAGAAAGAAAGACAAACGATGTCTCTGGAGATATGAACACTGTGAGAACCTGTTCTATGTACAATACTGTTGGGGTCCCACATTAGGGCTACATCTGTCGGGCTCCAATCTTGACAGGGTTCGCACGTTCCAGGGTAAGTGCGTGTAGTTTAGAAATATTAGGCAGGAGGAACAGAGATACAAAAGAAAAGGAACAGAGATGCAGAATTGAACCTGGAGGGCAATCAATCCAGTGAATACTGAACTCACCCGCATTTATTTTCCTTATGCTTATATACCCCAATCCAAGGGTAGGGGAGGAGACAAAAGACAGCTTTGACATGATACAAAGAACAAACAAAGCTATCACGTGTTTTAATACCTAAAATATCAAGCAACTATATCCTGAGTTAATCATTCTGTTGTTTATGCAGGACACGCAATAAACCTTCTGCCAAGCATCCTGTAGGCAGCAACTCTCTGGGTCAAACCTCCTGTCATATCCTTGACGGAGCAGGAATAAGCTTGAATTCTCTGACCTTTGCCCAGTAGTCTGTGGGCTTCTACACAATACAAGTGTGACTACTGTCAGCCTCACTTTAGTGTCCGAGCAGTATGAGTATGGAGGAGACCCAAGTCTGGGTATTTTGTCCTTCCAGGGGAGGGTGGCTGAATTACAAAAACTGCAAAAGTTGGACCAACAAGGGGGCTCATTGGATAAAGGGATTGGCATGCAGAACTCACAAGCTGAGTTCTGTTCCCAGACTCACAAAATGACAGGAGAGGGCTGACTCACTACAGTTGTCCTCTGACTTCCACATGTGCAACACACACACACATACACACACACACATGCACACATACACATATGCACATACACACACATACACGCACACACATATACACACATACACATATGCACGTACACACATACATGCACACACACACATATACTCACACACATATAAACACATGCACACACATAAGAACATGAACACACATAGTAAATAAATGAATGACTATTCTTTAAAAACACAAAAGTTGATGAAATGTATTTTAGATTTGTTTGTAAACATTTGTCTGTAGTGCTCATAAGAATGGAACTGGAAAGGAATATCAATACTATTTATTCTTCATGCCCTGTGTGGACCTTTCAAGTCACTGAACTCTTTAGATCTCAGTTTCATTAGCTACTCATTTTACCCACTTATAGTGTGTTGAACGGTTTGCATAAATAGTGTATATATATTCCTGAGGAGGTTGCTTGTAATAGGTTTTAAATTAACATTACTAACTTGCACAACATGCCTATCATATCTGAGACAAGATAACACTTTCTTCTAAAAGTTAAGTAGAAACAACTTTTAAAAATGTTCTGAGAGTCAACAAAGTCTGACACATCACTTTGAGGCAGGACCAAGGCCCTCCCACCTATATCTAGGGTAAGAAAGGTGTCCCTCCATAAAGAATGGGCTCCAAAAACCCAGCTCAAGAACTAGGGATAAATCCTGTTCCCTTTGCCAGTGACCCCACAGACTGCCCAAGCCACACAACTGTCACCCACCTAGTTTGGTCCCACTATCAGTCTGGAGTCAGTGAGCTCCCAGTAGCTCAGGTCAGCTGTTTCTGTGGGTATCCTCATCATGGTCTTGATCCCTTTGCTCCTCCCTCTCTTTGACTGGTATCTGGGAACTCAGCTCAGTGCTAGCTGTGGGTCTCCGCATCTGCTTCCATCAGTTGCTGGATGAAGGTTCTACGATGACAATTAAGATAACCATCAAACCTACAGGGGAAGGTCAGTTCAGGTACCCTCTCCATTATTGCTTAGGGTCTTAGCTGGGGTCATCCTTATGGATTTCTGGGAATTTCCCTGGTGCCAGGTTTCACAGTAGCCCCATAATGACTCTCTCCTTGCTCTCTGTCCTTCTTGCATCTCAACCGTCCCATTCCCTCATGTTCTTCTCCTCCCTTTCTACTGTCCCTTCTCCCACCCATGGGAAGCCTTACCTGCTCTGGGGAGTGGATGGGAGTCGGGTGGGGAATATGGGGGAGCAGGAGGAGGGGATGGAGTAGGACCTGGGATAGTATGTAAAATGAGAAAAGATCGTTTTTAAAAAATAATTAATAAAAATACTCAACAAAAAATGATCTGACAGAGAGAAAGAGAGAGAGAGAGAGAGAGAGAGAGAGAGAGAGAGAGAGAGAGAGAGAGAGAGAGAGAGAGAGATCTGGGTACATCCCTTCCAGCACTGCTATGGCAGGACTCCCTAACTCCTAGGCTTTGCTGAAATGTGGCCTGAGACACTGGACTCAATGACTGACAGTGTCTCCACACTGAATCATTGCTTGGCCTTGGCATTTATATTGAGCTAGGGATTGAAGAGTTCTCCAGTACCAAGCTCATGACTCTTTCTTGGCAAGGTGCTGCCACGGATGCTCTTTTCCAGATGTTCTTGTCATCTGAACACTCCGCAATGCTACCCAAGGCACTTCTCCAGTCTCCGCCTTGACCATGTGAATCCAAGAAGGCTTGGCAATCCTGCTAAAGGCCCTGGTGCCCCATGAACATTCAATTCATGTCAACTAGAGGGTTGGGTGAAGATTCTAGATTTTCCAACCACATTCAGTTCGGTTTTTTTTTTTTTTTGCTTTGACATTTTTTATTAATCTCCCATTGTTTTTAATGTGACCCAGTTTCCATAAAACCACACCACACAAACATGCTTCATTCTTTGTCAGCTTATTAGGGCTAAAGCATGGTTTTCTCTTTTTTTAAAAAAAATTGTTTTTATTGAGCAATATAGTTTTCTCTGTTCCCCTTCCTTCCTCTCCCCCTCCTTCTATCCTCTCCCATGATCCCCATGCTCCCAATTTACTCAGAGATCCCTTTCTTTTCCACTTCCCATGTAGATTAGATCCATTTATGTCTCTCTTAGGGTCCTCCTTGTTGTCCAGGATCTCTGAGATTGTGAATTGTAGGCTGGTTTTCCTTTATGTCTAAAAGCCACTTATAAGTGAATACATATGATATTTGTCTTTCTGGGTCTGGGTTACCTCACTCAATATGATGTTTTCTAGATCCATCCATTTGCCCACAAATATCAAGATGTCGTTATTTTTCCCATTGTGTAGTACTCCATTGTGTAAATGTACCACACCTTCTTTATCTATTTTTTTGGTTGAGGGACATTTAGGTTGTTTCCAGGTTCTGGCTATGACAAATAACACTGCTATGAACATAGCTGAGCACTTGTTCTTGTGGTATGATTGAGTATCCCTTGGGCACATCCCCAAAAATGATACTGCTGTGTCTTGAGGCATGTTGTTTCCCAATTTTCTGAGAAATCGCCATACCGATATCCAAAGCCGCTATACAAGCTTGCACTCCCTCCAACAATTGAAGAAGTGTTCCCTTTACCCCATATCCTCTCCAGCATAAGTTGTCATCAGAGTTTTTGATTGGGGCCATTCTTCTAGGTGCAAGATGGATTTTCATCTTTGTTTTGATTTGCATTTCTCTGATGGCTAAGGATGTTGAAGATTTCCATAAGTGTCTTCTGACCATTTGAGATTCATCGGTTGAGAGTTCTCTGTTTAGGTATATATCCCATTTTAATTGTATTATTTTTTTGTTTTTTTTTTGATGCCCAATTTCTTGAGTTCTTTGTATAATTTGGAGATCAGCCCTCTGTCCAATGTGTTGTCGGTGAAGATCTTTTCACATTCTGTAAGCTGCTGTTTGGTCTTGTTGGCTGTGTTCTTTGCCTTACAGAAGCTTCTCAGTTTTAGGAGGCACCATTTATTAATTGTTGCTCTGAGTGTCTGTGCTACTGAATTAGGAAGTGGTCTCCTGTGCCAATACGTTCAAGTGTACTTCCCACTTTCTCTTCTGTGAGGTTTAGTGTGGCTGGTTTTATGTTGAGGTCCTTAAAGAAGACACCAGAAAATGGAAAGCTCTGCCATGATTTTAGGTAGGTAAAATCAACAGAGTAAAAATGGCAGTCTTACCAAAAGCAATCTACAGATTCAATGAAATGTCCATCAATATCTCAGCAAAATTCTTCACAGACCTCGAAAGAACAATCCTCACCTTCCCATGGAAAAGCAAAAAGTCCAGGATAGCGAAAACATTCCTGTACAATAAAGGAACCTCTGGAGGCATCGCAATTCCTGACTTCAAACTCTACTGCAGAGCTACAGTACTGAAAACAGCCTGGTACTGGCATAAAAACAGACAGAAGGATCAATGAAACAGAATCAAAGGCCCAAATATCAATCCACACACCTACAAACACCCGATTTTTGACAAAGAAGCAAAAAATATCAAATGGAAAAAAGAAAGCATATTCAACAAATGGTGCTGGCATAACTGGATATCAACATGTAGAAGAATGAAAATAGATCCATATCTATCGCCATGCACAAAACTCAACTCATTGAGTTCTTTATCTCCTGGATTCATAGAGATCAGGAGCCAACCTGACACTATGTCCTTTCTTAATACTGCCACGTAAGTGTGAGGCTTGGTACAAATTTATGGAAATTCCAGTGGGAAGAAAATTTTCTCATTTCCTTCTTGTTGGAAGAATCAGAGAACACACAGATCTAAATTGAAACCGTAGGTTTAGGTGTCTTTCCTATATTTTTAATGTGCAAAATAGTGCTTTCCCCCTCTGTTTTTAGATTTATTTTTAATTTACAATTATGTGTGTGTGTGTGTGTGTGTGTGTGTGTGTGCACATCAGCACAGGTGCCCTTGGGGCTTAGAGGCATGATATCCCCTGGAGCTGGAGTAGTTGTGAGTCACCTAACATGGGTGTTGGAGCCAAACTTGGGTCCTCCACAAGTACAGCATGAACTTTAAAAGAAGATACATCTCTCCAGTCCAACATAATTATTATTTCACATTTTGCACTCAAAGAAGCCATCCCTTATACCTATGAAAGTTAGGTAAATTCCTCCAATAAAGTATCCACTCAAAATATAGTAGGTGTTACAAATTCATAAAACTTTAGACTAGCTCCCCAAATTATCTTTAAAGATGAAGAAACTGAGCTTGGGGGTGCTAAATATTGCAGAAGTCTCATGCCAGGAATAAACATGCAGTTTACACTCCAAACTCTCTGACTCTGCACTCCTATCTAGTATTAAATGTGGCTTTGTATACAGCGGAGGTAGACTGTGTCCTTAGACTCATGATGTCCTCCGCAGCATGGGATGTAGGGAGGGAGCAGGTAAGGAAAGACAGTTTCAAAGGGAGGCTGACCCCAGTCTGGGCCATGTTTCCCTTCTTTTGAGGAGGTAGAACAATGTCCTTCCCTTCTCACAGACAGAGATCCTCAGGCTTAAGCCCTTTGATCTCAAGTTATATTATCTTCTGCATGACAATGGGGAACTGAGACAGCAAATAGAATTAATCTTGATCACCAAATACCCTGAAAATAAGAATATTCATATTTTCTTGGTTCCTCTAAGTGGGCTAAATGTTATAAGAGTCCTTCATGGAGAGGAAGAGAGGGAAAAGAATGAATCAACCAGAGAACAGTGTGGCTGGGGCCAGATTCATGTTGCTGGTTTTGAAGATGAAAAAGTTTTTAAATTTTTTTAAAAATTGATTTTATTGAGCTATACATTTTTCTCTGTTCCCCTTCCTTCCTCTCCCCTCCCCTTCTATCCTCTCCCATGGTCCCTATGCTCCCAATTGACTCAGGAGATCTTGTTTATTTTTTCTTCCTATGTAGATTAGGTCAGATCTATGTATGTCTCTCTTTGGGTCCTCATTGTTGTCTAGATTCTCTGGGATTGTGATTGGTAGGCTGGTTTTTCTTTGCTTTATGTCTAAAAGCCACTTATGAGTGAGTACATGTGATATTTGTTTTTCTGGGTATGGGTTACCTCACTCAATATGATGTTTTCTAGATCCATCCATTTGCCTGCAAATTTCAAGATGTCATTATTTTTTTTTCTACCATGTAGCACTCCGTTGTGTAAATATACCAAATTTTCCTTATCCATTCTTCAGTCAAGGAAATTTAGGTTGTTTTCAGGTTCTGGCTATGACAAACAATGCTGCTATGAACATAGTTGAGCACATGTCCTTGTGGCACGATTGAGCATCCTTTGGAAATATACCCAAAAGTGGTATTATGGGGTCTTGAGGAAGGCTGTTTTCTGAGAAATTGCCATACTGATATCCAAAGAGGCTGTACCAGTTTGCACTCCCACCAGCAATGCAGGAGTGTTTCCTTTACCCCACATTCTTTCCAGCATAAGCTGTCATCAGTGTTTTTGATCTCGGCCATTCTTACAGGTGTAAGATGGAATCTCAGAGTTGTTTTGATTTGCATTTCTCTGATGGCTAAGGATGTTGAGCATTTCCTTAATTGTCTTTCAGCCATTTTAGATTCCTCTGTTGAGAGTTCTCTATTTAGGGATGTACCCATTTTTATTGAATTATTTGTTCTTTTGATGCCCAATTTCTTAAGTTCTTTGTTTATTTTGCATAATAACCCTCCATCTGATGTGGGTCTGGTGAAGATCTTTTCCCATTCTGTAGGCTACCATTTTGTCTTGCTGACTGTGTTCTTAGAAGAATGAAAATAGACCCATATCTATCACCCCACACAAAACTCAAGTCCAAATGGATCAAAGACTTCAACATAAAGCCAACCACACTGAACCTCATAGAAGAGAAAGTGGGATGTATAGTTGAACTCATTGGCACAGGAGACCACTTCGTAAATATAGCCCCAGTAGCACAGACACTGAGAGAAACAATTAATAAATGGGACCTCCTGAAAATCAAAGATTTTAAGACAATGAGGGTCAGCTCCTCTATATATCAGAAAAATCATCAGGGCAGGCTGTGCCTGTGCCCAGCAGAGGGAGCATGTGAGATCCATCTATCTATCTATCTATCTATCTATCTATCTATCTATCTATCTATCTATCTATCTATCTATCTATCTATCTTTTCATTCATAGATGATGAAATACCAAATTGTGTTTATCAATTATATTTATTTTACTAATTTTAATAATTTCATATTTTTATATAATTTCTATTCCCCCTTCCAGTTCCTATTGTGTATCCTTCTATTCCCTCTTTTCTTAATTGTTATTGTTACACACACACACGTACGCGCACACACACACACACACATTCAACAGATATATGTATGTAAACACAGCCTGCCAAGTTCATTTAGTGCTGTTTATCTGTATCTATGTGTAGGGATGGCCACTAGGGATTGGATAACCTCTCAAGGGGCTAATCTCTGGGAATGAGCGATTCTTCCTCTCTAAGCTAACATTAAATGCCAAAAGCTCTTCATTTAGGACTGAGGCTTTCTGAGATTTTCCCTAAGTATTGGAATATTAGATATCAACAGGTGTTGCCATTGTGCAGGTCTTGCTTAGACCATTGATTTCTTACTTTTTCATGGGTGCCTTTGTCTGTCATAGAGAAGACCATCTCCTCCGGTCATGTTTGGTTCCATCCTAGGTCTCTGGGTGACACTGCCTTGGGTCCTCCAGGTGTCCGGCATGGGCTCCCTCTCAGGGCATGGCTCTTAGGCTGGACCAGTCACTAGTTGGCCACTCCCACAATCTCTGTGCCACCCTTTCCCCAGCACATCCAATAGGCAGGACAGACTGTAGGTCAGAGATTATATGTCTGGGTTGGAGTCCCAATTCCTGCACTGGAAGTCTTGCCTGGTCACAGGTGATGACTGGTTCAGGCTATATATCTTCAATTGCTGGGAGTCTTAGCTGGAGTGTTGTGGGATTTTTGTACACTGTGTGAAAATGTATTTCTATGATTGGTGTAATAAAAATCTGAACAGCCAGTAGCTAGGCAGGAGGTATTGGTGGGACCTCCGGGGACAGAGAGAACTCTGGAGTCACCAGCCAGACTTGAAGGAAGCAGCCTGGACAGCACAGAGAGATAAGGTAGTGGACCAAGCAACAGAACATAGATTAAAATAAATGGGCTAATTTAAGTTATAAGAGCTAGTGGGACAAGCCTAAGCTCTCACTGAAAATGCTCTGTGTTCTGGCTCTTCTACTTTTCCCACCCTTCACTGCTGTTCACTGACCTTTTGGAGTAGGGGCTGTGTTATAGATGTATCCATTGTGAGCGGGCAACTGTGTCCTCTCAACCAAGAAGTTTGTGGCGACTTAATACAGCGGGAGGATGAGGCGAGGTTCAGACTGTGCGTTGATGATGGGGTGATAGTCTTCCCCTTCCTGCTCCAGGAAAGGGTTGACTAGGTACCAATGTACCTAGGGAGTATGAGTTGAGTCAGCTACTAGGTAAGTTCACCCCAGAGCAGCTGCCTCAACTGCCATGCACTATAAGCTTTGAATGAGCTATGAACTGCGTTCTCAGGTGCAAAGATGTTTCTTCTCATAAGGTTGTAATTTGGGGATATTTTATGATTTACGTCTGCCTGATGCTGGAAATTATACTCCTACTGTTGAAGGAGGTAATCAAGCAGAATATGATCAGGTGAAGATATATATATATGTAACAGAGGGATACAGAAGTTATGGTTTACGGAGCCAGTATAGGACATTAGTGGAGATAGAAACAGAATCACAGCTTCAGAAAGCAAAACTGGCATCCTCATAAATCACCACCACTAAAACATAACAAAAGGAGAAATGCTATCCTCACCACTAGGTGGCAGTGTAGTGTAAGCAGAGGGAAATATCTTTTCCCAGCTTCTGGTTCTCCAGCAGCCAGAGAAAAATGCTCCACAGCTGCTTCCAAGGCAGGGGAAAGAAATCAGGCTAGTTAGGGCAGCCAGTGTGGGGAGCAGGGCCAATCCAGATTCCGTTCAGGGCAGGCGAGTCCTGGACAGGCTAAGTGAGCATCAACACTTTGTACTAGCTGCAGGAGTCTTTCAAGATGCTTCAGTCCTCTCTGTAAGGTCTTAGTTTCAACATATACAGTGCATATGAATATTAACATCTTCCATGAAGTAGTGCTATAAAGATATGTGATTTTAGGACATGGGGTGGAATGGGTAGGCACCTGCTTCCTCTCCCCCATCTCTTTGCCTGGAAAAGAAATAAAATTTGTTTTGTATCTGAAGTTTAATCGCTAGAAATGCTTGTGATACAACCAATGGTCTTAGAATGTAAAGACAGGTGATGTTTCTTTCTTTACTGTGCTTTGGTTTTGCTAGGACCGTCTCAAAGCCTTCCCTCCTGCTGTCTGTATTCTCTTCCTCACTTCCTTGTTCCAATGGAAGCTCATTTCCCATGAGAATAATGCTCAACTTCCACAGCGGTCTGAAATCCTAGACCAACATTTATGATCGTGACCTAGGCTGGAGGTCACCATGGGCACAGCAAGGCTTGGAATTCCCCTCTTCTGCTTGCGTGAAGCTGGCATTTAGTTTATAGGCACACAAAAGAGTGTTACTCAAATAGCAGAATTCATTATTTCAGAGTCAAACAGTGACTGCGGAAGATGCAGCCACCCAGAATGTACAAATGTGACCGTATTTTGACAAATAAACCCTTGCAGTCATATTAAGATAGGATCCTTAGTTAAGGCTACTCTAAATTATCTAGGTGGACCCTCACAGACAGGCAGGCATCTGTAGATGGTGACTGTGGATTCTAGAAGAGACATGGTCTCTCATCACTACAAGTAGGATTCTGTTTGACTTGGTCCATTCCTTTCTGAATTCTCATAGATCCCTTTGCTATAGACTTAATTATCCCAACTTTACATTTCTGGAAGCTTTAGCTCAAAACCTTAAATCCTCTCAGGGACAGGGAGTCCGTTTCTATGTTTTGAAACACAGCCATTTCCACCCATGGTGTAGTGCTTAAGTTCCATGGTCTACTGCTGTGCAATATGCCAGGATCAGAAGCAATGCGAGGAGGAGTTTCTTTTTATTTTACTTACACTTCCTTCTAAAATACTCTGTTTTTATATTGACTGCTACCAGTATAAACCAAGGCAACCAGGACTGTTCTCTAGGTGAGGCTGCCTACTCAGGTGATCCTGATTTGTGGAAAGTTAGCATTAAAATCAGCTACAGTACCAAGTGCTTTTCTCCCTTGTTCTCACTTGCAGGCTGGGGTCCTGTTCTTACTCCAGCTTTTGATGGATGGCTGTTTGCTCAATACTCTACCTTCACAAGGTGTTTAAACTACTGCATATTCAAGTCGATCCGTGCTGAGTTCCCTGGGTCTATGGAAGCAGTGCATATGGAAGGCTTTCCTTCCGCTTTTACATATATTGGGCTTTTGGACCAGGTTATTTAAGAACGCATGCTTTGAGAGCTGTGTCTTGGTAGAGAACCAGAAGATCCTGCTTTGGGTGAAGTGCTGCTAGATTAGGTTATGCTGGGACCAAAACAGGCTTCGTCTCCAGGCCCAGGCTGTGTTTCAGAGTGCTTTGCACACTCATCACCACCAAGAGGAGGAATGTGCACACTGAGAGTGTCATCCACTACACAGAGGGCATGGTTCTAGGAGAAAATTCTGCAGGAGTTTTGGGTAACAGTCTAAGGATATTGGGATAAGGAACTATGAAGACAGGGTGCCTGCATCATGGCCTGGGAGCACAAGGAGTTCCCATGTTCATTGGCCCCATGCAGCCTCATTCCATTGCACAGAGCATGCTCTGAAATGAGTATGCAGTGAAGCCTCATAGATGAGTCCAAGGGCAGCAGCGCCCAGGGTTTCCTTAGAGCCTTGATTCCTTATATAAGGAACACTGTGACAAATGACAGACAAGTGGCATTGTCCTCAAGGCAAGTTGTTGTTTGGAGTTGGTTCTATTCAGCCCTTTAGGATTACTGCTATAGTACTCAGTGTTTCTTTGGAGACACAAGACCTTAAGACCTCCATTTCCAGAGCACATAATGTCAAATACAATCTCTTTTCCAAAGAACTTTGCTATATTTTATTTGAAATCATGGTGCATTTGAGAGAAAGAAATGCATTCATGAATGATGGAATTTCTAGACACAGTGGGAACTTCCTTGTTACATTTTCAATTTCTTTGCCAGCATTACGATAACAGATGGCCCCAAACATAGTAGCTTAAGGAAGTACTCACTGAAGACCTGTTGAGACAAGGTATTAAGACATTAACAGATATATACATCATCTGAAGACTTGGGGAGTATTCTCCCCTTCCACTTCCAACTTCTGGTAGCTCTGCTCCTTGTCTTTGGTTGCATGACTGCATTACCACTGGCCCTATATCCATCTCCATATGGCCCTTCTTGTAATTCTCCTTGTTTTGACTAGTGACCATGTGGTCACGTCTCCTAGAACTCTTGAGATTTGCTAGAATAGCATGGCACAGAATAGGGCCATAGGATGAAACACACTCAAAAGCATCAGTTGTCTCAAGAATTGAAGCCAACGTTTACCTGTGCTGAGCTCTGCACACACACAAGCCTGTACGATGGGAGTATATGTAGAATTCTTATGAGCAGAGGCTCTCTGAACATTCAGACGAGACTGCTGACCTGAGCTGCCCATTTGAAGGCCCAGAGTTGGAAATGTGAATCTGAAATATCAGTTTGAGTTGACCCAGACAGAAACTTCTATGACATGATACAAGGAGATGTATTGTTGGTTTTTAAAAAAAGAGATTTATTCTGTTGTTTCAAATTATGTGTCTCCGTGTGTTTTTGTGGGGGTATGTGCAGATGAGGTGCGGAGGCCGGAGACATCGGGTCCCCATGGATCTGGAGCTGCAGGTGGTTGGGAACTGCCCCACCTTGGTGCTAAGAATGGAACACACACTCCTGAAGCAGAAACACATTCCCATAACCACTGAGCTTCTTACTGCTCTAGTCCACTAGGGAATTTTGAGTATCAGAGTACTTTAGGAGAAAAAGGTAAGTGTTTATGGCGGAAGTTGTGATAATTTATTAGAGCAATGTGAAAACAATAGGAAATAACACATGGTAAATAAATATAGTAAATAAACATTTGGCAAATAAAATAATATAGTAAACTAAGTGATCTAACTGGCACAGTCTGTTAGATTTTGTTCTCGCTTTTCTAATATCTGGAGATACCCTTAGCCATTTGGGAATGATGGCAGGAGAGGTTTTATTTTTGATAGCTCAGAATTCCTTTTTCTGTCCTTGGAACAGAACCTGTTTATTTCCTCTGTGGATAGTTTCCCCCTAGGAGCCCTCACGTGGTGGCTGGGGAGATCGCTTTCTGGTACCCTGATCTTTATAGCCATTGTGGAAAATTTTTCCTTCCTAGCCATAGTTACCAAAGCTTATGTTTTATGTAATAAAATACCAAGCATTTCTAAGCAAACTCTGATGAAGTCTGTAAAAGGTCAGCCTGCTTGCTATGGGCACTAACCAGCAGGGCAGGGCAAGGCGGGGTTTCTTTCTCGTGCCCACCTTCTGTCTGGACCTCCTGTGTTCACTCTGTTCACTCCATCAGTTGACTCTTGTTCTCCTCAGCGCTGAGGCACTGGGGAGATCTTCAGAACCGTGACTCTCCTCTTTTGACATGCAAGGAGAGACTTTCCAAGTAGGTCATAGCTAAATATCAATTCTCTATTAAATAGAAACATAAATACCATTTTATTTCCTGTGTAACACTATTAAGCATCCTCTCTGGCTATAGTAGTCCAGGTGTTGTGATTTCCACTGTTCCTCAAAGCTGAAGCATACAACATAGCATCTAAGGAGAAAGGGGTGAGAGTCACAGACAGTAGAGCCCTGGACAGGAATACTGCAGCTGGATTCAAATGGACAATTCCAGGTCCATCTTTCAGGCATCAGCCATTGAGACATTTCTTGAGAGCCTGTCAGTTGTCAAGTAGAGATAGCAATGGTGGAGGCAGAGCTCTGAAATACAGGGAACAGGCTAAACGTCAGAGTCCCAGAAGAGGACCTATTCTTTCACATGAATGTTGTTCATGAACACACAGCAGTGTTCGGGATAGGGTGGGATACTTGGCATCCAGGGGAAGCTTGGGTGGTGCAGGAGTTTCTTCTGTTTGTGTGTTACTTTCACTGGGTAATGAGTAAAGAAACTGCCTTGGCCTAGTTGATAGGACTGAACTTAGGTACGCAGAGTAGACAGAACTGAATGCTGGGAAGAAGGACAGAGTAGCAGATGCCATGGATCTCCTGCCTGAGACGGACACTGGTTAGAATCTTGCCGGTAAGCCACAGTCACGTGGCAATATACAGAGTAATAGAAATGGGTTAAATTAAGATTTAAGAATTAGCCAATAAGAAGGTAGAGCTAATGGGCCAGGCAGTGTTTAAATGAGTACAGTTTCTGTGTGTTTATTTCGGGTGTAAGCTAGCTGGGTTGTTGGGAAGACAAGCAGCCTGTTCCTCCTGCTACAGAGTGGCACCCACGTGGTCAACTAAATCCACATAAAATCTGAGAGAGCTTCAAAAAGAATACAGAGTTTAACACAGCTTCTTGTTATTTGCTGGTGGCTTGCCACAGCTGCTTTAAAAGAGATTTTCCTGATTCAGCTGTAGTAGAAAAAAAAGCCGTGTAGTTTTAAAATGCTGGCTTTCTGGGCTATGCTGCTAGCATGACCTCTGTCTCTTATGGGAGATATAACATTTGGATGGGGTTTGTGAGTAAAGTGCTATGGCTTGCTTGATGGAAACATGGATTTGCTGTGTGCATAAAAGAGAGGCAATGCATGCAGCTCAGAGGCACAAGCATTTCCCCCGCCATGCTGGACTCTGCAGAGCATGGGTAGGAACTACCATGTTTACCCTAATAACAGCACCTCTTAAGTTTTAGACTGGGAAGGCAAACAGGCCGTCCCATATTACCCTTAACAAGGGTGCACCTGAAGTTTTTAAGAAGCACTTAGCATTTTAAGAAGTGCTCCTGGATAGTAAAGAATTACAGATTCACAATAGGACAGATTCAGACATAAAAGACCTCTAAATGGGTCACAGTGTTGGATAAATGTACATAGGCTTGGGAGGGAAAAAATAAAGAGTATACAGAGTCATAAAATAAAGTTAATGCTTTAAAAAAAAGGGTAAAGTCTTTAAAGAGACAGAGTACAGATAATCATAGATTAAAGGAAGTAAAAAAAAAGCCACATTAAAAATGGAAAATTCACAGAGAGTCTGGATTCTGTATGTTATTGTATTTTCTTTAAATTTTTTGACTGTGAGGGAGCTAAGTACAGAGAGACATCTCATTGTATGGGCTGCTAGGCTAAACCACCATGTATATTATAAAAATATCTTGACTTCAAAATTTGGGTCTAAGGATATGGTGCTTTGGAAAAGAGGTTCTTCTTTTGTTTTCACAGAAGATGAGAACTTGTGGATTGCTTCTACACCAATATGGCTTCATGGACCATGCCCTCCTGAAAGGTTGCCATAAAAACCCTCAGAAAATTACTTCACTCAACTGCTGACTGAGATGAACCTAGCACACAGGATATACCATGAAGAACCTGATTAACAGCACCCCCATACAGCAGGAAGGAGTTTGGAGAGAAATAACTACATCCATATTCCCAAATATTGTTTATAAATCTTTGTTTATACTTAAAGGGGGATATGATATAGATATGAATAATTTGAATTAATTGAAAAAGATCTTGCTTTATTGATATAAATTTAAGGTCAGTATTGTTATATGTATATTTCTGCTCTTGATTAAGGTATTGTGATTGTATAGTTCATTTAAAAATGTAATGTGTAATTAGGAAATATAGGTTGTTAATAGATAAGCATCGATAATTGTCAAGCTTGTAGTCATGTTAGATTTTCTAGATATATAGAGAGATATTTCAGTTAGATAGGCATTCTTCACATCTTTCAAAGACTACAGAATATGGCATTTAAAATATTTTAAATACTTAGGGTTTTTCATGACAATGAGACATGTCTGGTCCTGGCAGCACCAGTCTACTTCAAGAGGAAGATGATCATCAAAGAGGCTCCTTATGGAGTTGGTTAGTCATTTGGGCAAGAAACTGCTCTTGCCTGGACTGATGCATAAACTAGATATGAAAAACCCACAGAGAGATGACTACTGAACTTGCCTAAAGGTGAGATGATCCTTCAGGGTTCCTGTTTCATGAAAGAGTCTGTGAGACATTCTGCAGGACACAGAAGAAAGTGACTCAACTGTCTTTAAAATTTTCTGCTTCATGGAAAAGTCTGCTGGATACTATGGGCCTATAGGCTAAAGATGGATGCCCCAACAGTACAGTAGAACTTTGGGTGACTGTCCAGGCAGCGAGATGTCTCTGTCAATTCTAGAGTTTTGGAAGTTGTTTATAATACACTTCCAGTTTACATAGGTAATATGTAACTGAAGTCTTTGATAGAGTTAAAGAATAGATAGATAGTTATAGTTATAGTTTTCCTTTGTTATGATAAAAGATAAAATAGATATAAATATTGTAACTGTAATTCTTGCTTGATAACTGTTTTGTTATATGTAATTTTACTATGTTAAAGTTAAAGCCTTCCTTTTTGTTTAAACAGAAAGGGGGGAATGGTGTAGGAGTTCCTTCTGTTTGTGTGTTGATTTTATTGGGAATGAATAAAGAAACTGTTGTGGCCTAGTTGATAGGACAGAACTTAGGAAGGCAGTGTAGACAGAACTGAATGCTGGGAAGAAGGACAGAGTAGCAGACGCCATGGATCTCCTGCCTGAGACAGACGCTGGTTAGAATCTTGCCAGTAAACCACAGTCACATGGCAGTACACAGATTAATAGAAATGGGTTAAATTAAGATTTAAGAATTAGCCAATAAGAAGGTAGAGCTAATGGGCCAGGCAGTGTTTAAATGAGTACAGTTTCTGTGTGATTATTTTGGGTGTAAGCTAGCTGGGGCCTGCTGTTCCTTCTACACTTGGGAGGTTGTGCCATCAGTTTGCCTGTAACAAAATGACTGAAATAATCAATTACAAAGAGTAGAGGTTTATGAAGCCTCATAGTCTATTGAACTTGTTGCTTTGGGCATGTGATGAGGCAAAACATGCTGATGAGAACACATCCTGGAATGAAATCACCTACCTCAAAAAATAAATAAATTAAAAAGAAGTTCCAAAAAAGAACCCAGCATCCCACATTCGCTTGGAGGCACACCCTCAATGACATAAGGCCTCTCAGTAGGACCTGTTTCTTAAAGGATCTATTTTGCAATAGCACTACCCTATAGACCTTCATGTAGAGACTCTGGGGGCCTTTGGACATCCAATTACAGAAGAAGGTGTGTCTCTGCAGCTGGACCTTCACCTGCAGTCTGCCTCACAGCAGCAACAGGGCTGGGGATGCCTCAGCTCTGACCAGCATGGCCTCACATTTCACCCAGCCTCTCATCTCCTGATCTTTCCAATCATTGTTCCTTTACACAGAAAACCAGAAGAAAATTTAGCTCACTGCCAAGGATTTTTCTAATACTGCTGTCCAAAAATAGGACAAACTTTTCTCCAGACGTAGTCTCCACCCTGCACCTCATAAGGAGCCCCAGCTGAGGCTTAATAACCTGTTATAAGAGCAATTGGAAAGAGGACTAAAACCCCATAATTAAGGAGATAAGCATTGGAATATAAAGGATTTAAGTTAAAAAGCCTCTCTTTACTTAGATATTTTATTTTGAGCGATCGGTAGATTCTCGGGCTGAGTGGCCTAGTTTTAGACGATGTCCTGCTACCCAGGACTGTGTCAAGCTTGTCTGTCCTTGCTCATCTACAGAACTCACTGATCTCACCCCTGAAATGTGGTCAGAAATTGTGCGCTGGTAAGTGCATTCTCTAGCAGCGTGTGAGAACTGAGCCAGTCAGCAGGCACAAGCCTTTCGTTACAGATCATCACCCCAAAATAGGAAGCACTCGATAGAGGCTAACAATTATTGTTGGTATTTGGCCCCCACATCCTGTGTTTCCTTCACAATAAACACAGTGTTTGGTTTGGTGAGCAAACATAGGCTCATAGGCGAGCATAGGCTCAGGTATGTTAGTAGTTGGGCTCCAGTTGGTGGCCTGTTGGAGGTTATGGAACCTTCAGGAGGAGCCTTGCTGGAGGAAATATGCCACTGAATGCAGGCTTTAAGGGTTTACAGCTTCACCTCACTTCCTGTTCCCCGTCTCTGCTTCCTGTGTGTAGATGAAAACATGATCTGCCAGCTTCCTACTCCTGCCACCAAGCCACACATTAGAGTGGACTCTATGCCTCTCGAATCACAAGCCAAAATTAACCCTTTCTTCTTTATGTTGCTTTTGGTCATCAGAGTAATAGGAATGGAACTAATACAGATGGCATGGATCACATTTTATATTTTCTTGAAAATAAATAAAATGTCTATTTAGTACAGTACATGACATACTAAACAAATATATTTTTAGTTTCAGAAAATATTGAAATGTTAATATATAAAATTTCATATGAAACAGATTCTGAATTTTATTGAAGGCACTGTCTGCATCTATTGAGATGATCATATAATATCTATCAATTTGCTTATGTTAAACCATCTTTGCATCCTTGGTGGAAAGTTGGTCACATTTTTAAATGCCATACTGAATTCAGTTTGCAAATATTTTACTGAAATATTCATGTCTACATTCATCAAGGAAATTCTTCTATAGTTTGCCATCCTTTATCTTTAGCTGGTGTTGTAAAAGTGTGGGACAGGCATGATAGAATAAGTTTGGAACATCACTTCCACATGAGAGGAAATATTTCTAGAATACTTTAAGGAATATTTGCAAATTCTTATTTTCTGTTCTGAAAGCATCAGTAGTGAATCCATCATTTCTTAAGCTTATCGTTTTAGATATTTTATTAGTGCTTTAATTTCATTGCTCTTTATAGATATATTGTTTATATATTTTATTCTATTTTGGCAGGTTATATGTGTTTAGACATGAGTCCAGTTTTTCTAGACATTCTAGTTTCTTAGAATAAAGGTTTTCAAATTACTCACTCATGATCTCTGTATTTCAGTGGCATCTTTTATTAAATCTACCTCTTTATTTCAAATTATACTAATTTGCACCATCTCTTTCACCTTTAACTGGGCACCTGGGCTGAAGGTTTGCCCAGGGTGTTTATATATTCACAAAACAAACTGTTTTGTGTTGGCTTTATTGATTGATATTATTTTAGTCTTTCATTTGTTTGTTCCCTAATTTTCATTTTTGTTTTTTAGTTATGCTATTTCAGCTCATCTTTGCTTTGCTGAGGTGTATTTTGAGATTCTTTGTTGTTTGAAATCTTTGCCTTTTCTTTTCAAGTGCAAGCAGTCAATGGCTCTGAGCTGCCTTTTGGAACTGCCTTTGCTGTTTCCCAGAGTCCCTGGAAAGTTGTGTTTTCATTTTCTTTTGGTTCTAGGATGTGTGAAATTTCTCTGTTTGTGCTGTTTCAATTATTGCTCACTCACCTTTTAAAGGTGTGTTGTTCTGTCTCCATGCATTTGTCTAGTTTTTATTGACTTCTACTTGTATTCCATAATGATTTTTATCCACGATAAATCACTTCAATTTTGATATTCACAAAGACTTGCTTTATGGTTTGAAATAGGATTTACTTTGTAGAATGTTCTACAAGCTGCTACAGACATGGTGTAGATGTCCATTATTTTCATTTGACATCTGTAAGTCTGAAGTCCCTTTGCTGATTTTTGGGGGGTTGGGTCATGAACTGAAAATAGTTCTCAAAGAAGTACAAATAACCAATGAATACATGAAAAGTTTTTCAATGTATTTAGGCACCTGTGAAATGTAAATCAAAACTTAACTGGAATTCACTTTACCCAGCCAGAATGTCTATCAGGAAGTAAGCAAAACAGAGCTGGCCAGGATGCTGTAAGGCTGATGAACCCTTATACACTATGGATATGAATGCAAATTAGTGTAGGATTATGTCAGTCAGTATACACCAGAGTTCTTTCAAACAATTCCAAATCAGAGCTTGCATGTGCTCCAGCTATTCCCTTCCTGGGTGTGCATTAAAAGGAAGCAAAGCCAGCACATAGACACACTTGTACCATCATCCAGTGTAACACTATTAACATTACCTCACACTAGGACATAGTCTTGCTGCCTAGGTGTCCATCAACAGACAAATGGGTGAGCAAATTATGGTGCACATACAAGGACAGGAGTTATTCAGCCACAAAGAAGAATGAAATTATGTCATCTGCAGAAGAAATGAAAGTAACTGAAGATATTCCACTAAGTGACATCAGCCAGGTTCAGAAGGACAAACATCCTGCTTTCCTTCATATGAAGAATCTCCATTGTTTTTTTTTTAAAGCAAGATGAAACTTGAAATAGAAGAGGAAAATTTGAGGAGAGAAAGTAATCAATAATGCAGGGGAGGTAATGAGGAATGAATATGCATGAAAGTATTAAAATGACCTCCCTCACTGTATACAATTCATATACTAATAAGAAAAGAAAACAATTTTGTATAATTTATATTTATTAATATATCTTTATTTAACAAGAGAGATTTAAAATATTGGTAAATTAAAATAAAATTAAGATTCTGTGATTGAATGGCTGTCCAATGCCAAATATCAAAAGGATTTTTCCAGTGTGCTCTCTGGGAATAGCTACTAATAAATTAAGTTTGTACACAAAATTAAGTGTGTGCCCATTCCCTCTAATTTAATACACTGGGCATGGGTGGAGGAGGTAGAAAGGTAAGGGAAACCTGGAACACAATGAAAAACAAAGCATGCAAATCCTTCTCACAGGAGAGATGGGGGAAATTGTATCACACCTCATCTGTGTTATATGGGGTATATTTATTAATTCCTGCCATAATTATATTTGATATTTTTTTGAAAATGTATGGAGTTTTCCTGTTGAAGGTCAGAAACTAATTTTAAAATCACTGTATGATTTTAGGCTGTATTCCAAAATCTATAAATGTCTCTCATTCTAATCAGCTACTCTGTACCATCAGGATCTAGACATATGTGAATTGTTTTTCTCTGTGAATTATATTTTAGATGGTATTTCTTGACATTGTCAATGCCAATGTTTCTGATATGCATTATTTAACAACTCCCTTTTATCCCATTTTTGAAATGCTAAGAGTGAAGCATGTGATCTCTTAGTCTTCAGTTTCTATGAGCTGGACAAGAGACCTACCACTGAACAATTGATTTTTGTTTTCTATATGAGTAGTTTCTTCATACCTTGACTTAATATACACTCTCTGGAATCAGTATAATGGATTATTAAAAATGCTGTGGGATCTCTGGCAGGCACCAGAAACGCTGCAGGTCCCCAAGCGGTGATAGTGGGCCATGTGGCGGTAGGCAGCAGGCCCTGAGAGCAGCCAGTCCCAGGGAGGGACAGCTGCAGGTCCCAGAGTGGTGGCTGGTCCTAGGTAGGTAGATAAGCAGTGGCGGTGGGCAACATGAGACCATGCCACATGTCTCAGGCGACTGGTCCCGAGCAGCGAGCCATGTGGCAGTGGTGGGCAAGAGACAGACAGATAGGCATGCCATGCAGGGTGAGGTTGGATATTTATTACATGGGTTATGGAAGGAAAGGGGGAGAAGGTTAGAAGAGCAGAGAGAGAGAGAGAGAGACATAAAGAGAGGGAGAGAGAGAGAGGAGAAAAGGGAGAGATGGAAGCTGCCTCTCTGAGAGGAAGATGGAAAAAGAGAGAGAACTCAGGCTGGAAGCTGAAGATCAGCCTGCCTCAGCAGATGGAGGAGGGAGTGGGTGTGGCCTGTCTCTTAAAGAGACAGAACAATCATTACATTCCCATCTCTTTTTTATAATAAAAAGGCGGGAGGTTAGGTACCACAGGTTAAAGGAATTGGGGTAGTGGATTCTCAAGATTGCTTCCTGCTTATTTGTGGGCATCATCTTCTGGGAACCTGAGAAGGCTGGGTGCTGGTCACATCCTCGCATAGCTGGTCTCTTTGCTCCTGTCCGGTGTTTATGGTATGGAAATGTCTGGTATCTCTTACACTTGTTTAAGGTATTTGCAGAACAGAGGACAAAGTTAAATTAAGGAAAAGAAAATTGGGACCAGGGAATTGAGGGGGGTGTATCTGACCTATTTAAGGTGTATCCTTCAATTCGGCTCCCTGGAACTCACAAGAATTCTTTGGGTATGTGAAAACAGAAGCTTTAGACATATACATTGTATAAACAGTAGCATATGTATGTCAGAATGACTGTGACAGATATTTTTGCACAATGAAAAGTATTTTTAAGATTATGGAAAGCAGGAGGACAGAAAAATTTGATAACTTGTATTTGTCCTCACACCTTTATAACTTGTAGGTCTTGTATTTGTATTTTACTGAAATTTGCTTGGTGAGGTTGTCCTTTTAAACTGACAAAACCTCTCAGCTGTCAAACTGCATCAGAAATCTTTGAGAAGGATAAAATATTACTTTAGTTATGGATTAAAAAACAAGAGAGAACTTACTTGGTTGGCACCTACAGCCACTCCTAGGG
Source organism: Ondatra zibethicus (assembly GCA_004026605.1). Classification (NCBI taxonomy): domain Eukaryota; kingdom Metazoa; phylum Chordata; class Mammalia; order Rodentia; family Cricetidae; genus Ondatra; species Ondatra zibethicus. The sequence goes on along the minus strand of PVIU01024051.1, from coordinate 1,850 downwards.
TCCTCCGTGGTCGCTGAACATTGTATTTGCCTTTTGCTGTTTAGCTCAGGGCCTGCCAGGCTTCAGAAGATCCTGTGGGCTGAGAAATCTGTAGGAAGACAGGCCTACCTTGTCCTGAGCAGCTAGGCTGTTGATTCCAGCAGTTCTGTCCATGTCTGGAGATCTTTAGTTTTGATAAAAGGCAGTTTAGCCCAGTGGTCAGTGCTTGGCAGTTGCAGCAAATTGCAGATGGATGTTGTTCTGTGCCCATTTGTCTTCTGTCTTCTTTGGATGAGGTAGAGTGCTGCTAGGAGCCAACCTGTCTCTTTTTGTTATGAAAAGTTTTTTAATAATTAATTATTTAAATGCCATATTCCCTAGATCTCTGAGCAGTTGAGGGCTGTCTATCAGGTAAAACTACAGTATAGAATCTGCCTGGAGGTCTGGGTCTGAGCTTGACTATACTGGATCTTAACAGGTAAGATTTACACTCATAAAAAGACAGAAAAAAGAAAAAACTGCTTGCAATAGAAGGTTAATGGCAGAACTGACAATTGTAGAGAACAGCTTAATATATTTTAAATCAAGGTTGGATTAAATATAAGGTATTTTTGTAAGAGACTTAAAAGTACATACCAGTTTAAAACATGAGACTTAGTGTTTTTGTAGTCTGGAATGAGATGTAATGACCAATTATAACATTAAGCATAGGTGCATTTAAGTTACATGTATGAACACAGAGAGTGAACAGGAATTGGGCAAAGTGGATGCTCTTGGTGGGCCCTACCAAAGGCATGCCACTACACAAAACACATGCAACAAAGTCAGCAAGAGGAATTTAGAGATAAAAACAAAAGTCAACTGGGGGATCAGGCAAGGTACACTTCAGTAAAGATGGCAGGACTTGGTCACCTGAATTGGCTCTCAATTAAGATTAAGGCAAGGTCACCCATGTAACAGAGTTAACATTGGGAACCAGGCAGGGAATACCTCAGTAAAGATGGTGGAACTTGGTCACCTGACCTGGCTTTCTGCCAAGATGGTGGTGAAGTCACCTGACCCCAGTCAAAATGGCAGTGGTCACATGTTGTATGGAAAAGCCACTTAGTTAAGATGACAGTGAGGTCACTTGACCTCAGTTAAGATGGTGGTGAGGTCACATGACCTCAGTCAAAATGGCAGCAGTCACATGTTGTATGGAAAAGCCACTCAGTTAAGATAACGATGAAGTCACTTGACTTCAGTCACAATGGCAGCAGTCACATGTTGTATGGAAAAGTCACAATTTTTGAGCTGTAGGGGTTTTAAGCTTAATAAGAGACCTACAGGCATGATCCACCCTGTGGCTGAGCCGCCATGCCACAAGCCGCAGAGGGGAGCAAAAGGCTGGAATTGAAAAAGAAAGCCACCTTGTGGATCCAACTAATCTTGTTGGCAGTAGTGGCAGGGAGAGTTTGAGAAAACTCTTTCAGTGAAGATCTTCTCCCATTCAGTAGGATTCCTTTTTGTCTTAATGACTGTGTCCATTGCTTTACAGAAGCTTCTCAGTTTCAGGAGGTCCCATTTATTCATTGTTGCTCTTATTGTCTGTGCCACTGGGGTTTTACATAGGAAGTGGTCTCCTGTGCCCATGTATTGCAGGCTACTTCCCACTTTCTCTTCTATCAGGTTCAGTGTGGTCAGATTTATATTGAGGTCTTTAATCCATTTGGATTTGAGTTTTGTGCATGGAGATAGATAAGGATCTATTTTCATTCTCCTACAGGTTGACATCCAGTTATGCCAGCACCATTTGTTAAAGATGCTTTCATTCTTCCATTGTATACTTTTAGCTTCTTTGTCAAATATGAGGTGTTCATAGGTTTGTGGAT